>PVJH01005318.1:0-113786 GCA_004026705.1 Nesogale talazaci | reverse complement strand
CCCCTTTTGGTATAGCTATTTTCATTCCTGGTCCTGGATTCCATGTGTCATGAGATTTATCTCTTGTCTATATCTATGTACATGTTCTGGTCCAGCCCAGAGTGGAATGCAGCACTGGGTCATGATAGTAGGGGGTGAGGAAGCCTCAAGGAACCAGAGGTATATATATTGCATAATCCATCACTGCTCTACTACACCCTGATTGACCCATCCCTTCCCTGGGAGGGGGGGGGGATGTTCCATTGTCTACAGATGGGTCTTTGCTGTTCTGTGCCCTCCCACCCCATTCTCAGCAACATGTTTTTATTTGCTGTTTGTTATAAATCTTCTGATGCCTCTTACCCTGTCCCAATGACACTTCATGATCTAATTGACTGGTATGCTTCTTCCATGTGGGCTTCCATGTTGCTTCACTGTTGGATGGTCACTTTTTTAACTTCAAGCCTTTAAGACCCCAGATGGTATATCTTTTTAAGAAAGTCATTTTCTTGGGGGCTCATACAACTCATACACACATAAGTACATTGTATGCCAAGCACATTTGTACATTTGTTGCCATCATCATTCTCAAGACATTTGCTTTCTACTAAAACCATTGATATTAGCACCTCATTTCCCCTCCCTTCCCATTACCCCTCCCTCATGAACCCTTGATAAATTATAGATTATTATTATTTTGTCATATCGTGCAAAATGGTATGTTCTGACAGATGCTATATCTGTAATAGTCAGGCACCATCCACTTTCTTCACCACATTTGCTTATGCACCCATTTTGTCTTCAGTGATCATGTAGGGATGAGCTGGGGTGGAATGAGTATCAAAAATGCCAGTTTGTTAGAACAAAATGTCCTTGTGTTGAGAGAGGATAGGAGCTGAGGTCTAAGATCCATTTGCAGCCTCAGTGTACCCAAATAATATTTTTTAAAGACCCTCAGGATCCATTTTGGTGGTTATGTGAACTTCGGTTAGATGTCTAAGACAGCACTTCTCTTGTTCCCAGATCTCAAACAGATCTCATTTTCAGATGTTAAAAACAGTTACATACATATGGTTCTCACCCATGTCACCATTTTTTTTAATGGAGCCGGTGTTATGGCCATTTCATTTCTGGAATCCATTTAGAGATTTGTCCATTGTCTTCCTAGAAGATGATCATAAAGATATAGTCATTTACACTTAAATTAATTTTTATTTCCTTTGGACTACTCCTTGCATTTGAAAAACACCCATCCAATCACTGGTTTATAACTAACAATGTACAGTTACTAAATTTTTGCACCACAGATAGGGAATTAAGGCTTTTGCCTGTTATCTATTGCCTTTTTACCAGTTCTTCACCCAGTCTTCCTCTTGTTCTGCCTTTATTTCTCTTGTGCACTGTCCCTCCCCTTTCTTTCCTCATCGTCCTCCTGCTACATCTGATGAAGGACTCTCAGCAAGCACCTTGAGAAAAACCTTCCTCCACAGGTCTCCCTCCTGAGGAATTAGGCAACTATGTCAATGTCTCTGATGCCTATTTTTACACTCCTGTTTGTCTGAAGTCTGACGTGGTTTATCACAGCCTCTCTAAAGACCCATTGTTCAGCACTTCAGGAAGAATGTTGTTATATTGACTGCTAGTGCGTCAGTCCGGCTCTCTCTGGAGGAGCTCTTGGATGGAGCTAGATAATTTCCATTAGGAGACCGTGCATTATTAGTCCCTGGTGCCAAATTGGAGAATGAGCCAAGATGACTATTTCTGGCCAAGCTCACCTCAGGAAGGAACCTTCTCAGCTTTAATGGGATTTTGCTATTGTTGGTTGCCTTCTGTTTGACACCAGGCCAGTCCAGGGTGGAAATTGTTTAGAAAGCTGCATGAAATATAATAGAGTCCCAGCTATTTGCCGAAGCGCATTCCTGCACAATGTTTATTTTGAAGAAGGGAAAAAAATATATTGTCCTTGGCAGACAATTAAAAAGAGAGCGGGAGAGAGAAACAGTAACTCGAGTCTCTGACCATATGCTTCTTGTTGCCAGTTGTGTTTAAAAACTCCCTGCTGGTATCAGGGAATTTCACACTGAAGTGATAAATCTCTTGTAATATTTATAAGCATCTTCATTACAGACTCGGGAAGATATTTAAAGCCATCAAGACCTTCAAAGCGGAGGCTGTTTGGAATGGGTGAGTGATTAAGAGGGGAGGAGGACTGAAAGAGTATATTCCACACTTGCACTGGTCATGGTCTGGACCCCAACTGTCAAGTCCAGTGAAACCCCTTCCCCCCGTCAGATGTTCTTGCCTGGCTCTAGGAGCAGAGTGTTCGTGAAAAACTGGTTGACTTGTGAGCAGAGTTCATAATAATGAATGTCCTTCAGTCTTGAGAACATTCTACAGATCAGCCTTTGATGTGAATGGTACGTTTTGTTTATTAAAAGATCACAATCAGAAGCAACTTAAGGGCAAAAGTTGTCCCCTACTTGGCATTACTATGGCACAAACTGTCTAAAGACATTGAAATGTCGGACATTTTGAAATGCATCTCTTACAAAGTTACTTAGAGTCACAGGCTGGTACCTTCTTCTATTGCCCAATTCCTTAGCACTAAGTGTGTACTGTAGCACAGCATCCCATAATATTTCCAATGGCTGATTATTTTTCAGAAGCAAATTGTCAGGCCTTTGCACCAGGGATCCTTTGGGTTTGAATCATTCACTTGGTTAATAGTTGAACACTTAGCAGTTTGTATTACACACGAATTCTGGACTAATGGCAGGTGTATGCAAATGATGAACAAAGCAGAAGAAAACAAATCCAATGTGGGGGTCACAAAAGACAGCCTTTGCGAAGGGAATCATATTAATTGTCTGATGTGGATTATGTGCCCATAAAACTGAAAAAAGCCATATTTCTTTGGTTAAACTAAAATGCTATTTCCCAAGACCGTTTAAAGATACAATCTTCATTCCTAGAAGCTATTTCCAACCATGGAGATTATGATGGCTTCAGACCTGTTGCTTCCTTGACATACATCCTTCCAATTCTTACACGTTAGCCTTGGCCTTTTCCTTTTTAGTTCTTTCAATAAATAATATGTACAAGCCACTTTTGTCTGCCAACAATAATGGGGGAGAGAGGAAACAGAGATAATTAAAAAAGAATCCCCAGAGCTCACCATCAAAACAACCTCTAGGCACAAATGTCACCCTTTTCCCATGATGTTTTACATCAGAAAGGTGGGCCCACGGCCCAAAGTGACTGGCAAGTGATGTGTGAGCGCTGCACAACAACAACAGCAAAGTGGAGAAATGACATTCCAAAGTACATGCAGCTCTTCTGCACTCTGGCCCTGTACAGTCCTGTTTAGAATTCCAAGAAGGCCTCCAAGCTTCCCCCTTCTTGTTACACTGGTCCTGGATAGCCCTCTCCCCTCGTTGTGGGCAGAAGCTGTGACTGTGACAGAAAATCATATGTGGCAATGCTGTATGAAAAATATTCATGGATTTTGAAGATCTGATTGAGGCCTAAATTCAGTTGATTTTGACTTAGTCAAAAGAAAAATGATTCTAGGTGAGTCTAGCTTTATCAGGTGGAAAGGCTTTAAGAGGAGGACTGGAGACATCTTTAAAAAGAGTTACTCCCCTTTGGACCTTGGAGAAGGAAGCTGCCAGGAGGTGAGCATGGAGAGGAGTGCTAGCTAGCAAGTGAGGACCTCAGTCCTACCACCACAAGGAACTGAGTTTACCCAAAACCCTGAACAATACTGAGTACCAGTTGAGAAGGCAGTTGACCAACTCCTTGATGGCAACCTTGTGACCAGAACCCAGCTAAGCTGTATTCAAGTTTCCAACCCATGGGAAATTAGAGATAGTAAAGTGTATTTTCTAAGCTGTTAAATTTGTGGTAATTTCTTACATAGTAATAGAAAATGAATGCAACCACCCTAGAGGAAACAAGACCAGTTCTGAAGAGTGGAGGTTCTCTCTCCTGAGTCTTCAGGTGATAGCTTATCCATAGGCAAGTGTCTTTAGTGTCCAGAGATTTGTCAGAGCCTCATGCTTGAGGTCTCCCCAATGTCCTCACTTAGATAAGGCAGGCTGCTTAGGGTCCTGATACCTGCCAGGTCATTGGCTGTTTTCTTCTGCAGGCAACTTTGTGTGTAATGACTACAACTTATTTTGTGACTACGTCAGATTTGGTTTGAATACCCATTTTCATATTTAGTAGCTATGCAACTTGGTCATGAGACTGAATTTAGAAGAGACTGAAGTTGTCAAGGAAGTCATCTTGCTCGGCTCCCCAATCAGTGCTCAGGGAAGCAGCGGTTAAGAGATCAAAGGAAGCACTGCATTGGATAGATCTGCTGCACACGACCTCTTTAAAGCTTGTAAAAGCAAGGATATTACTTTGAGGACTAAGGTGTGCCTGATCCAAGTTACGGTATTTTCAATTGTTTCATATGCGTATGAAAGTTGGACTTTAAATAAGAAGAAGTGATGCATTTGAATTATGGAACTGTTCAAAAGTGTTTAAAGTACTATGGGCTGCCAAAAGAACAAACAAATCTGTCCTGGAAACGTACAACCAGAATCCTCTTAGAGGCAAGGATGTTAAGATTTGGTTTCACAACTTTGGGCATGTTCTCAGGAGAGATCAGTCCCTGGAGAAGGACATCATTGCTTGGTGAAGTAGAGGGGCAGCCAAAAAAAAAAAAAAAAAGGAAAGACCCTGAACAAGATAGGTCGACATGGTGGTTGCAACAATGAGCTTAAATATAATAGCAAGAGTGAGGATGGTGTAGGACTGGGCACTCTTACGTTTTGCTGTACACTGGGTCACTGTGACTTGGAACCAATCAATGGCACTGAACAACAATAACAATTTAGTCAAGTCATTTACTATCATGGAATGTACAATATGGATGGTGCTTATTCTAAGAGTTATCTTGAAAAGTAAATAGTCTATATTGAAAAAAGGGGGGAGGAGAAGGTAGCAGCAGCAGCAGCAGTAGAAGGAACAAAGAAGGAAAGCTTGGCCCAGAGACTGGAATACAGCAGGTCCTAATACATTAACTAGCTTTTGTCAGTTAAGTGTTCCACACTGTGGTAGCTATGTCACTGATAGGTCAAACAACAACAGAATTATCTATGGTGGGCAAGTTTCAGCAGCGCTTCCAGATTAAGACAAACTAGGAAAAATATGGCTGATAATCTACTTTGAAAAACTAGTCAGTTATAAGCGTCATAAGAGGGGCTGAGCCCCAGTGATGTAAGTGGTTGGGTGCGGGACTGCGGCCCGCGGCATGGCGGTTCAAATCCAGCAGCGGCTCTCAGGAACAGCGCTGGGTAGCTCCCACGACCACCAGAGGCAGTGATGTCTCCCAAAACTTTAAGAGTCATAAGAGTCCCCAATAAAATGGTTTATTTTGTTTAAATAAGAAAAGAAAAGCTAGTCAATGAGAACACTAGAGATCATGCAATAATATTCCACACAATGCTGGAAATTGAGGCCCTGGGGGTAAAAAGCTTTCAAAGTACACAGTCTCTGCAACAGTAACTGAAGCTAACCACTGATAACAAAGAACAAAAGGTTCTCTCTGTTCTACGTGGGGTCACCATGAATCAGAGCCAACTGGACCGTGAGTACCACCAACGTTTAATACATCCTTTTCCTTCAAGCTTTAGTTTAAGCTCTAGGGATTTCTTGATTTCAGTCCTGTGTCTACTGCTTACCAGCTGTGTTAACTTGGGTAAGTTAAACTTAACTTCCCATCAATGGGATCATGAGCAAAAGGAAAATAGCATTAGCATTTTTTTATGTATAGTTGTAAGGATTAAATAAAATAATCCAAAGGAGGCACTTTGGAGGATGGTACACAGTAGCAGTGACTTGTATTACTATTATCCTTCCAACCTCCTATTTCCAAATTGGAATGCATCACTTCCTCACAGATGGTCTCATGAATCATTTTTTTAAATCATTTTATTGGGAGCTCTTACAAATGTTGGAACAATTTGTAATTCATTTAGATCAAGCATACTTATATAATTGCTGCCAATATCAGTTTCAAAACATTTTCATTCTTCTTGAACTCCTTGCTTTCAACTCCTCTTTACCCCTTCCCTCCCCCTCAGGGGCCCTTATTGTCATAATATATATGTTATTATTATTATCCATGTTTTACACCATCCAATATAGTCATTCACTTACAATTCTGTTATTTGTTCCCCTTGATGGAATTATACAGTCATCAATACTATGAGCTCCAACTCCCCAATCCACCCCATTCCCCTCTTCCCCTACTCTCAGGGAATCATTACTCCCATTACTCCCATATTGCGATTTATGAAGCGTCATCTATCTTGGCTTTTAATGCACCCCAAGATCTTAATTATACACAAGCATACTCATGTCTAACCAGGTTAATGAGGTATCACAAGAACCATAACAGTGAGGGGGGAAATATTAATGAATTAGAGGATGTTTGTGTGTTTCATCAGTGACATACCATATCCTGAACTTAGCTTCCTTTCCACGTGGCCCTTCTGTGAGGGACTGACCTATTATATTCAGGTGGGTTGGAGGCCTCCACTCTGTCTGTACTCCTTTACTTCTTTTTGATTGCTTGTTTTTGTTTTGTTTTGTTTTTCCAACGATGAAGCTTGACTAGATTTCTAAGATAACAATTCTTGTATTTGCAGACGTCTGTTTTGTAAAATGTAACACACATATTTCTTTCCCATTCCACTTTTTTCTTTGTGAAAACAGTGTCCATAATTAATTCATTTCTGCAGTTCACCCCAAAGGCTTTCCCACTGCCTTGATCTTAGATGATCAGGTAATGTTGAGCTGTTTTAATTTTGGCTTGAATGCACAGAGTTGATATCAGATTATGGTTTCCTAAGTGGTACAAATGGTGAAGTACTTGACTACTAGCTGACAACTTTGTTGTTTGAATTCACCTACCACCCTTGCAAGACCCGACAAACGCAAACTCATTTCCATCAATTCAATGCTGACACAGCGACCCTTTGTGGATTTCTAAGAATGTAACCATTTAGAGAAGTAGAAAATCCAGTCTTTCTCTCTCAGAGCTGCTGCTGATTTTGAATTTCATACTATGCAGACCGCAGCCCATTTCATCACAACTACACCATGAGGGCTCCTGCCTGACAATACAGGTCTGATCATCTGTTTCCCTAAATCCTTGAATGCTTTTATGGAGCAGTTCTGCTCTTTACTCATGGGGTCCCCACAAATTTACTTGACAGCAATTACCCACAGTATTAGATTGGAAGTGACTACAGGACTCACGAAACGACCATGACCTCTGAGGATAATTCGATCCATTCTTCTTGGTAGATCAAATCAGCCTAGGTCACCATGTGTCCAGCCTAGGTCTAGAGGTCCCTATGGAAGAGGTTTTCCAGAACATTCACCAATCAATACAACCTTCACTTTCTAGAAACACATACATCTGGGGTGGCTACAAACCCAAAGGCGGACTCCTGTCATCAGAAACAAGGAACTCTCCTGCATCACAAACTCTCCCCAGTCTCACAAACTCCTATCACTTCCTACCGGGCTCTGCTGACACCCTCTCCTCTGAATTCAGGAAAGACTGACAAAGACAGCAGCTGCTCGCCATCTTCAGCCACATGACCCTAATATGCTTTAAGACCCATTACCGAGTCACCCCTCGGCCCTTGCCTCACTTAAGCTCTGGCTCCAAAACAAGGATATTGATGATGACCTGCCTTGTAAGGTGACTATGAAAATAACTCATTAATGTGTCTGTCTAGTACAAGGTAAAGGCCAAAGAACCAGACCAAGCAGCTTTCTCCAACACCCCATTCATTTTCAAGGACAAACAAGTCCTGATCAGGACCATGTAAAAAATGTTCAACTATGCCCCTCTCCCAACCCAGGCTGTTTGTTTTCACTGGGGACCCAGACCCTGGCCTGCCTCCTGTTCAGCCTTTATCACGCTGCACTTCTCATGGGCTCTTTGATTCATGCAGGGTAATTTTCATTGTCTCCTGCTCAGAAATGCCAGATAAGAATCTGGCCTGGTGGCATTAGGAAAACCCATTGTTCAACAAAGGAACCTCCCATTGTCTCCCAAGAGCTCCAAAGCTTTCCACAATATCTTATTTTTATTGTTTCTTCTCTCTTTTTTCCTTTTTGCAAAAGTATGAACTATATGTTTTGCATCTTAGACTGTTTATGAGAAAATATATTTCTCATTCATTGGATCCTGAGCTGCTGACATTTGACAAAGGGATAAAGTCAGTCATGTTAGCATTTGTAAAGTTTATTTAAGTTTTTTAATACAAAATAATATCACTGACTTAAATCACTGCAATCATCACTAGAAAACAAGGGCCAATCAGAATATACAGGAGCAAAGGAAGGGGGAGGAAGAGAGAGTGGAACACATCCTTGTCCACTAAGCCTTGAGGACGATATCCCTGCTCAGAGCAGCCTATTCACACAGTGGACCATATGGCCAGTCTTAGTAGGACACATGACATCCCTCAATGACACATAGCCCTACTGGGGACAACAGTGGAGACACACTGTGGGAATTGTGCCTGTTCTGACCCCAACACACTGAGGCAAAACTCTAGAGGTGTGCCACAAAACAACAAGGGGACCAAAGCAATGAAGTCCCCAGGGAGTACTAAAAATAGACTTTGGAGTCAGGATGTGACACCCCATCAGCCTCAACCAGAAAACACTCCTAGAGGTCAACAAACAGACCTTGAACTATTTGCAGGTTTTTCCTTTTTTTGAGGAGTCATTAGTTTTTTGTTGTTTTGTTGCTTTGTTTTGCTCTTTCATACTTTTGTGCATATTATTCTCTCTGCAGGTCTATCTAGATAAGAAAGGCTGAATAAACAATCTGGAGGAGAAAACATGGAACCTATGGTTTGGGCAACATGGGAGGGGGTAGGTGAGGGAAGGAAGTGTAAACAATCCCAGGGACAAGGGAACAACAAGTGATCCAAAATTGCTGGTGAGGAGGGTATACGAGGCTTGGTAGGACTTGATCAAGGGCAATGTAATCAAGAGAAATTACTGAAACCCAAATGAAGGCTGAGCATGATAGTGAGATAAGAAGAAAGTCAAAGGAAATATAGGAAAGAACTAGGAGGCAATGGGCATTTATAGAGGTCTAAATATAAGCATGAACATATGCCAATATATTTATGTATGATGACAGGGAAATAGGTCTATGTGCATATATTTAATGTAGTAGATGGACATTGGGCCTTCACTTAAATACTCCCTCCATGCAAGAACACATTTTTTTTTATTAAACTGGCTTTCCATGATGCTCACATTTTGACATGATCACTGAATACAAAGAGGGTACAGAACCAAATGTGGTGATGGTGCCCAGCTATCAAAAGTTATAGTGTCAGGGTCTTAAAGACTTGATGATAAACAAGTGGCCATCTAGCTCAGAAACAACAAAGTCCACATGGAAGAAGCACACCAGCCTATGTGATCATGAGGTTTTGAAGGGATCAGGTATCATGTATCAATGAACCAAAAATCATATCATCGTGAATGAATGGGAGTACATAGTAGGGACCCAAAACCCATCTGTAGGCAACTGGACACTCCCTTACTGAGGGGTTGAGGGGAGGAAACCAGGGAGTAAAGGTGCAGTATGGCAACAATGAAACATACAACTTTCCTCTGTCTCCTAAATGCTTTCTCCCCACCACTATCATGATCCCAATTCTACCTTACAAATCTGACTACACCAAAGGATGTACACTGGTACAGATAGGAACAGGAAAGACAGATAATCTAGGACAGATGAACCCCTCAGGACCAGTGGTGAAAGTAGTGATACCAGGAGGGTGAAGGGAAGGTGGAGTAGAAAGAGGAAACCAATTACAAGGATCTACATATAACCCCCTTCCTTGGGGACAGACAACAGAAAAGTGAGTGAAGGGAGACATTGGACAGTGGAAGACATGACAAAATAATAATAATTTATAAATTATCAAGGGTTCATAAAGGAAGGAGGCATGGAGGGAGGGATGAAGGGAGGGGGAAAATGAGGAGTTGATACCAAGGGTTCATGTAGAAAGCAAATGTTTTGAGAATGATGATGGCAATAAATGCATAAATGTGCTTGACACAGTGGATACATGTACTGTGATAAGAGTTGTCAGTGATGCCCCCCAAAAAGAGTTGTATGAACCCCCAATAAAATATTATATATTTATTAAATATTATATATATATATATATATATAGCTGGGAGGGTGGGGGAAGGAGGAAAAAGAAGGGGTCTGTAGAATGCAAGGGCTCAAGTAGAATGCAAATGCTTTGGGAATGAGGATGGCAGCATATGTACAAATGTGCTTGATACAATGTATAGATTGTTATAAAAGTTGTAAGAGCCCCCAATAAAATGATTTATTAAACAAACCCTAAAAGTGATAAGAAGCTAAAAAAAGAAAGAAAGAGCCAGGATGTCACAACCAGTTTCTTTTAGACTTAGTCTTAGCATATTTTAATTTACTTAGTAATTAATGTAGTTGAGAACCTATCATATGGAAAATATTGTGACTGGAGGAAAATGGAAAGAGCCTACATTCTCATCGAAAAGATCATGCACATCCTCCAGGCACTCTAGAAAAAGATGGTAGCCAGGACCAAATGATTTGCCATTTATTTATCTAATAATTGCAAAATCCAAGCCCATTTAAGAACCTCCCAACTCAGGCATTACACAGACATGAATCACAGCTGCTAACTCTATAGTGGCTACCTATCCAGGCTTTTAGCAAAAAAAAAAAAAAAAAAGTGTGTTGTTCAAACCCACTGACCACTCCTGGGAGAAAGATGTGATGATCTGTTTCTGTAACAATTTACAGCCCAGCAAATACTATGCGGCAACTCTGTTCTGTGTGATCGCTGTGGGTCAGAATCTATGGGCAGTGAAATTGTTTTAATTGAGGCACCACAAGCATATGAATTGATCTTCATCATACATAGGACTACAGACTAATCTATATGCAATAGGTCATATTTCTGGAGCCTTGAATGCACAATGGTTTTGTGCTACACAGTGCACTGAAAAGTCAGTGATTGAAACCTACTAGTCACTCTGCAGGACAAAGACGTGGTAGTCTTGTTTCCTTAAAGGTTGATAGCCTTTGAAACCCGATGCGACCAATCCACTCTGTTCTGTCTGTTCATGATGCATTCTACTTGATGGCAATGAGTTTGGTGGTTTGGGTATTTAAATGAGCATTACTAAACAATAAATCCTTCCCTCATTGACTTGGTTGATAACTGATCATGATGGGGCAATTTCAAACTTACTGTAAAGTTAAAAGAAGAGTGCAAGAAATTTCCATAGAAAGGAAACAACAAACCCAGAGACAAAGAAACAACAAGTGATCTAAACTCAATGGTGAGGAGGGCATAGGATGCCTGGTGGGGCTTGATCAAGGCCAATGTAGCTGAAAGGAATGACTGAAATCTGAATGAAGGCTGAGCAAGATAGTGGACAAGAGGAAAGTAAAGGAAATTGAGGAAAGATTAGGAATTAAAGGCATTTATAGATGTCTATGTACAGCCATGTATGTATGTAAATATATTTATATATACTCATAAGGAAATAGATCTGTGTGCATATACTTATATGTTAAATATTAAGACAGCAGACAGATGTTGGACCTCTATTCAAATACTTCCTCGACACAAGAACAACATGATCACTGAAGACAAAATTGGTGCACAAGCAAATGTGAAGAAAGTTGATGTTGCCTGACTATCAAAAGATATAGCATCTGTGGTCTTAAAGACTTGAAGGTAAATAATCATCCATCTAGCTGAAAAGCAACTAAGCTCACATGGAAGAAGCACACTAGCTTGCATGATCATGAAATGTCAAATGGGTTCAGATATCAGGCATCAAAAACCCAGAACAAAAAGTCTTATCAATGTGAATGAGGGACTGTGCAGTATGGAAACCCAAAGCCCATCTGCAGACAATTGGACAACCCCTTACAGAAGGGTAACAAGGAAGCGACATGAGAGTCAGGGTGCAGTAGAGAACTATGAAACATACAACTCTCCTCTGGTTCTTTAATGCTTCCCCCACCCCCACCCTCTACCCCTAGCTTGACTCCAATTCTGCCTTACAAATTTGGCTAGACCAGAGCATATACACTGGTACGGACAAGAGATGGAAACACAGAGAATCCAGGACAGATAAACCCCTCAAGACCAATAATGAAAGTAGTGATACCTGAAGATTGGTAGAAGGTGGGGAGAACTGATCACAATGATCAACATATAACCACCACCCCACCCCACCCCCAAGGGGATGAACAACAGAAAAGTGAGTAAAGGGAAGCAGTAGATAGCATAAGATATGAAAGTAATAATAATTTATCAAGGGTTCATGAGGGAGGGAGGATGGGGAAGGGAAGGGAAAAATGAGTTGATACCGAGGGCTCAAGTAGAAAGAAAATATTTTGAGAATGATGATGGCAACATACGTTCTAAACTGCTTAACACAATGGATAGATTGTGATAAGAAATAAGAGAACCCAATAAAATAAAAAGAAACTTCCATAGATTATTTATCTAGATTCATCATTCATAATTTGCTCAATTTACCTTATCATTCTCTACTTATCTATCTATATGTATACATATATAAATATTTTGGATGTATGCATTTTAAAAGTAATTAAAAAGTAGCTTGCACTTTTTATTTTGAAACATCAACATGTCCCTTTTATTCCTAAATATTTCATTGTTCAGTTCCTTAAGAACAAGAATACTCCCTTAATACAAGAGCTCTACTATCAAAAACAGCATATTTAACATTAATGTAAAACTGTTACCTAATGCAGAGTGCATATTCAAATTTTATCTATTTCCCAAAAAATGTCCTTTATAAGTCTTTGACTCTCCCAGTCCAGAATTCAATCTAAAATAATGTGTTGTAGTGTGTTCTCCTGTCTCTAATCATACCAAACCAAACCAAAAATCAAAAGTCGTTACCATCACACAGATTTTGACTCATAATGACCCTATACAGGGTTTCTAAGAGTGTAAATCTTTATGGGGGTCTGATTTTTCTCCCGGAGGAGCAGCTGGTGGGTTTAAACCCCTAACTCAGTAGTTAGCAGTCCCACACCCAACCCACAATGGCACTTCTAGTTTCCTCTAATTTGTATGTTCTCTATCCCTCTCCCCCCCAATACTGACATTTGAAGAGTGCAGTCTGAGTATTATATAGTATTGTTCTTCAATTTCTGTTTATTTGATGCTTTTTGATATAAAATAGTGTCTGCCAGACTTCTTCTTCATAATGGCAGTATTTTTTCATTCATAACTAGTAAGCAATAACCTGAATGTATATAAGTATTTTGTTTCTCATCGAATTTCCACTCAATAGTTTTGATGTTTTATCTAATTTTATCACTGTTTCTATTGTAAGAAAGAACTTGATCTTTATATACATGTATCTATTTATTTATTAATTAGTATAGACATAATTCATGAATTGTTATTTTATTGTCACAGATTTGCCAGGACAGCCATAGCAAACTAGCTCCCATATCTTTTGGATACATCTCTGTAAATGTCTTAACTTCCTGATTCTGTAGCACTACAAGATGTCCCAGACTCATCTTGTACATTTCCTGCCTCAATGCTGAAATTAGCCTTTCCTCTAAGGAACCTTAATTTACTCTAATGGAAAATGACATGGAATAAAATTTTCTAATGAAAAATATATTTTATTCTTCTCAGAGAACATATCCCAAACCTGCTGGCATTGAGTTGATTCGGTTGAGACAGGAAAGGGGCCCTTCACATGTGCGTGGGTCACAGATAAGCTGAAATAACTGAGAGCATGACATCACCATTGAGATCTCCCTATGGAGAAAGTAGGAACTACTCCCTGAGGTTTTTCTGAGATGGAAAATCTTTAGGGAAGCAGCCTTTCTCAGCTTTCTCCCATGAAGTGACTGATGAGTTCAGACCCCTGACCTGTAGGTTAGCGGCCCAGTGCTTAACCACTGAACCACCAGGACTCTGTTCTCAGAGAGCACAGATGGGATATGGCGATATATGACTCATGTAGCCATTAACTCATACCAATACCTCCAATCTCAATCCAAGCACACAGGACGCAATCTATACTTTCTTCCAGTTGTATTTTATTTCATGATCTTCCTCATGGACCTTTACTTTAATGGGTCTCAAAATTTTGTGACAGTTTTTCAATTAAGTTGTCTCCATTTACAAAGTAGTGATTAAAAGAACAACTACAAACTTAAAACTGTCACACACATACCAAAAAGACAATGCTCCACAAAACATTTCTTTTGGAGGTTTTGCAATGTATTATCACCAGTGTACTCATAATAACTTAACTGGCCAATTAAGGTAAACAGGTCTGAGACGATCTCGAAAGTTCCAGATAATGTTCATTTAGTTTTCTGTGCAGACTTGATGACCTACCTCGCCAGTTCCTGCAGTCTTTTTGTCTCATGATTTGGTGACACTCACAGCACCATCATGGCTCTCAATACACATGGGCTTGCCAGAAACCATGACAATGGTGGCATTGTCTTCCAAAAAATTGGGGTCATCTGATAACCTGCAGAAAGGCTCTCAGTCTTCTCTTAGCCCTCAGAAAACTCATAAGCAATGTAAGGTGCATGATAACCCTACACAAATGCTCAGCTCGAGCTTATTTGGCCTGGAGTGGTTCAGGACAAACATCTGGGCAGGGCATCCAGCTACTTCCATTAGTGCATCCTTCATATTGTCACCTGTACATTGCCCCCATGAATATCTTTGGGAGAGATGTTCTTGACATTGAAACCTACATTGTCCCCCAGGCAGAGCTTCACTCAAAGCTTCATGCACTTCGACAAACTTTATTTCAGTGGCAGTACCGGCTGAAGCAAGGGTGACTTACAGGCCTAGTTTGAGAACAATGGTCTCCACTCTTCTCTCTTAGGACAGCGCTAATTCTTGGAAAGACAAATACAAGAGTTTGTTAAGTTAGTGCAATCTAGACCTTTGAGGAACATAGTTTGATAGGCATTGCCACTCTTGCATATGGTTTTCCATCTCCTGAATGAAGGTCTATGAGCACTTGGTTCCAGTGTGTTGTTACCCTTCCAAGCACAATTTCACACAAATCTTGCTGTGTCAGGGTTGTAGCAAATTTTCTTAATGTTGGTGCTGACTTCCTTAAGGAATTCCTCATATCTGTTCTGGCTATATGGTGGCTCAGTAGAATTTATTTTGTTGGACACAAATTAGCTGCTTTACACACAGTGTGCCAGCCAAGGCATGCTCATGGGCTGCCCATTCAAAGAGACACCAGCTTCAAATTCAAACAATGCCATCATTAACCTGCGATGTTCCTGTAAGCATGTTTTGTTTTGTTTTGTTTTGTTTTGTTTTGTTTTGCAAAATCTCTGTGTCCTGTGGCATCTATGATCACTTGTGGGTCTTAGATTCCCACAGGGAGGTATCAGTGGGGTTGCTATACTCTTGCCCAGCTTTCAGCTTCTCCAAGAATCAGGCGTAGGGAGAAAAGGGGAACCATCACAAGTTTGCCTGTATCTCCTGGCAGGGGGACAAATGACAGAAAGGTGGGTGAAGGGAGACAATGGACAATGCAAGATACAAAATAGCAATAGCAATATATAATTGATTAAGAATTCACAAGGGCGGGAGAGTGGGGAGAGATTGAGGAAAAACAGGGGATGATAACACCATGGGATCAAATAGAAAAAGTTGTTCTGAAATAACAATGAAAAGTAAAGAAATTTGACATCACACAAAAGCCCAGATCTCCTATTCCCTTATTAATTTCTGTCTATTTCCACAAATTCTTAAGAGGTCAATATCACCAATAAATCCAATGATGATTGTGGAATTGTTTTCCCATTTAGCGACTCTATTGTTAGCTACTTGTTACTTAGTTGGGATTTTTATGTTTTCCTGATGAATAAATCTTTTATTATTATAAAATATTTCTCTTTTCTTTGGCACCATTTCGTGCCTCGAAGTCTACTTTATCCGATATTGATATCACCATTCTAGCTACCTTATGCTTATTATGTGCTTTGTCTATCATTTTAAATTTGTTTACTTCCAGTCTGTCTGGTTTCTATATTATTGGGTCCTACATTTTTATCGAGTTTCACAACCTCTGCCTATTAATTGAAGATTTTGATACATTTATAATCATGGAGTCATTGATATTGTTAAATTCAAGTTTACCATTGGCTCTTCTTTTCTGTTTCTTCCACTGGATCTTTATTTCACTGTTCTTTTCCCGCCTTCTTTTAAGTTGACTGAATGTTGTCTTGTATTTTTTTGCCCCTTTTACTAGTAATTAGCTTTACTTCGTTTTTAATTTTTTTTTAATTAGCAATTGTGCCAGGGATTGCTATGCATCTTTAATTTATTATTTAGGTATGATATTGCATGAAACGTTGTAAAAATATGTCAAGCATATAGGTTCAATTCCCAGCCTGTCTTTTTGCCATCATTACACATTTATTATACCTTTAGACATTACAGATCTCATATAAAGTACTGTAACTTTTGCTTTAGTTTTGTATTTCCAAAGAAATTAAAGGAAGAAATATGCATAATCTATATTTTTTCCAAATGTTTACCATTCCTTTCTGGATATCCAAGTATCTATCTAGTGTCATTTTTCTTAATCCTGTAGCTCTTTCTGAAGTATATCTTATATTGCAAGTCTGTTCTTGAATGACATTAAATCTATTTTAACTTGTAATGACCATGTAGAACAAAGCAGAAATGCCCCCAAAGAGTTTCTTGAGCTGAAGTATTTACCACTGAAGGGCTCATGGATTTGAACCACCCACTTCTTGATAAGCATACAAGAAGCCTGCACTACCAAGATCTCTTTGTATTGGTCTGTTGAAATTAATTTTTTTCCTTTTTAACTTCTCTGAAAATGTTTTTATTCCACCTTTATATTAAAGAAAGCATCCTCAAATACAGAGTTCTAGGTTGCTAGACTATTTTCCCTTTAATCTCTTTATAGATGCTGGCCCACCATATCCCTCTTTCATTGTTTTGGATTCCTCATTTATAGCATTATGCAGGAAGCCCTGGTGGCCTAGTGGTTAGGCACTGGGCAGTGATAACATTATGCCATATACCATTTTTCCCCATATGCATTGGTCAATTTCTGGCTTGTCCATTCTTTTCTTTTTAAAAACTTTTTATTGTAAGTTGGGTGAAGGTCTGCTCAGAAAATGAAACAATTTTCCATTAAGCATGCATACATATTTTGTTTTTATACCATTGGTTGCAATTCCCACAATGTAACAGTGTGTAACCTCTTCCTTCCTATGTTTCCTATTTTTATTCCTCCCTCTTTCCTAACTTTTCAGCCTTCTAAATTTTGCCCTTGGGCAAATGTTACCCTTTTATCTCACACTTGTATTTATCTAAGGAGGACATAGCTCCCTGGGATTATTGTTCATTTTTAAGGCCTGCGCGTGGTCTACCTGAACATTGAATCAGGGAGTGGGTTCAGTTCCAGGCCTGAAGGATTCCTGAAGTTCTCTGAAGTTCCACCGATCTCTATCAGACCAGCAAGCTTGATTGTCTTGGTGATCTTGAACTTTATTCCACACTGTTATCTTACTCTGCTTGGGATCTTCAAGTGTGATCCTTTTCCAATCTGTGGGTGGTGACTGTTGGACCTCATCTCGTACTTCTGGTCCTGAGGGTCATGGAGGCTGAAGTTCGAGTCTTTTGAATTGTTTCTCTACATCTCTGATTTTTTTTCATCTGAATGGGGAGAGGCCAGTAGCTGCACCATAAAGTACAAACATCTAAGACCCCAGTCAAACATTTTGTATGTGTGTACTATGTTTGACAATTACATTTGTTGTCCCCTGCAATTATGGTCCAGACCTCCCAGACTCAGCAACTCATTCCTTCCGGGTATTGAGTTATGGTCAAGAAGTGCTTATAACTTTGACCTTTGTCACATCCATTGCCATCAAATTGATTCCAATTCATAGCAATCATGTAAGACAAAATAGAACTGCCTTTTCCGATTTTCAAGTCTGTCAATATTTGTAGGAGGATACTGCCTCATCTTTCTTCTGCATAGCCACTGATGGACTTGAACTGCTGACCTTGTGATTGCTAGTTTTACACTAGCAGGACTCTTTTCCCCGCTGTATACTCAACTAGTATAGGCATATTTGCAGCATATAAAAACACATGTAGAAATATCCTCTGACAAATATAAATGTACTATATGTATTTATAATTATATGAGATATATATATTTACATATGTTGCTAAAGACCCATTATCCTTCCTTTATTTGTTCAGTTTACACATCTGTCTAAACCCAAAGGGTCACTATACTGAAACCAGGACTTGGAAAACTACATTTTTCATTAACCACAGTTTGTTACCACAGGATTGTGCATTTAATAGTATTACATTATAGTAATAGTATTTGCCTCGGTTTCCTTTCCTTTGTACTCCTCCGAATGCCATCCTTTGCCTCTGTCACTCTTTTGCTGGCCTTTTCCTGATTGCATTCTGCCTTCTCCTTCATGGAAACTAATATGTGTTTATCCTGTGTTTGTGATTTACCCTCCATTCCCTTTCCACCCAGCATAGCCAAGTTCGCTGCTGTTCTTTAATGTTGCATAGTACGCCAATGTGTGCGTGCACCATAGTTTGGTTACCTATTCATCCATTGGTGGCCATTTTGGTTGCTTCCATCTTTTAGCACTTACAGACTAAAGCTACAGTTAACATGGGGATTATATTTCTTGTTATGTCATGACTTTTATTTCCTTAGGCCATATTCCTTGTGGTAGGTTTACTGAACCTTATGGTATTTATTTTGGGGGCTTTTTAAGGAAATGCCATAATGTTTTAAGGAAATGCCATTGTGGTTGTACCATTTTACCACCACATCAGCAATGTTTAAGAATTCAAGTCAATCTATACCCTTGCTAGCATTTGTTGTTCTGTTTGTTTTAACTCTGAGAGTAATTTCAGAATGAGATAATAACTCTTACTGTTTTGATTTGTACATCTTTAATGACTAATGACCTTGAGCATTTCTTCCTGTCCTTAGTCCAATCTTAAATCGGATTCTTTGTCTTTTTGTTATTGAGGTGAAAGCTTTCTATAAATTTTAGAGTGTAGTTCTTTCACTTTGTTAGATAAGTCATCAAATTTCTTTTCCCAACCTGTGTCCTCTTTTAGCTCTTTTGGGAAAACGTGCTGATGAGTGATCTGAATGTTCTTTTCCTTGAATCAGCTGTTCTGGGCCAGTGTTCCTCTGGTACCATTTCTGTGATAGTTAGAATAGTTAGTTTATCTGAAGGGAATAACACATGGTTTTTAAAATCAAAATTTCTATGCCCCTTTATAGATTTTTATTATGAATACACACTAATTTTAGATTATTTTCCGTTCCAAGAAAATTTCTTCTGGAAATATGAGATTATAATGATGATATAGTTTAGGCTTAATACTCAACTGTTATAATATTATTACATTACTATACTCCTATGCATTATTTATATTTAGGAGTAGACTAGACATTATAAAGTTGTGCTTAAGAGCACAGCTCTACAGCTAGAATTTTGATGATCAGGTTATTTAATTGACCTTTTGATCCTAGATTTCTCAATCATTATATAGACCGTGGGATTAATGTAAGGACTGAGTTTGAATCATTGACCTTTCAGTTCAGAATCAAGCACTTTACCTCTGTGCCACCAGGGATCCCTGTTGTAAAGGTTAAATGTTAGCTAAAGTATGTGAAAGTCTTAAAATACATAGAAAACAATATTGTACTGATTATTATTCTTATTTATGTATTGAGGAATACATCTTATGTTTTTGTATGTGACATAACTTAGGCATCAAAGAACAAAAATTCATATCATTGTGACTGAGTGGGAGTGTGAAATGGTGACCAAAAACCCTTCTGTAGGCAACTGGACACCCCCTTACAGAAGGGCCACTGGGAGAAGAGCCAATCAGGATGTGGTGTAGCAACAATGAAACATATAACTTTCCTTAAATGCTTCCTCTCTACCGCACTATCATGATCCTAATTCTTCCTTACAAATCTGACTAGACCAGAGGATTTGCACTGGTACGGATAGGAACTGGAAACAGGGAATCCAGGTTGGATGCTCCTGCCAGAACCAGTGCCGAGAGTGGCAATAATGGAGTGTGAAAGGATGCTGGGGTAGAAAGGAGGAACCCATCACAAGGATCTCCATATAACCTCCTCCCTGGGGATGGACAATAGAAAAGTGGATGACAAGAGACCTCGGACAGTGTAAGATATGACAAAATAATAATTTCTAAATTATCACGAGTTCATGAAGAAGGGGGGAACGGCTAGGAAGGGGGAATGAGGAGCTGATACGAAGGGCTCAAGTAGAAAACAAATGTTTTGAGAATGATGATGTCAACAAATGTACAAATGTTCTTGACACGATGGATGGATGGATGGATGGATGGATGGATGGATGGATTGTGCTAAGAGTTGTATGAGCGCCCCCCCCCCAAGAAAAATTTAAGAAAAAGAAAAAAAAATGACAAACTTGTTGAGCTCTTCTCTTCTTTCTAGTAGTATATCTTTAAGCTGACTGAGCAGATGACTCTCTACTCGTCAACCAATGAGTTGTTCTCTTCCCATTCTGTGCATGTTGGTCTGGACCTACACATACTCCAGAAAGGTCGTGGTGACAGACATTCCTTCTTTGTTCTGAACAGAAATAAGAGAACCAATGTCAAAGGAGATGTTTTCAGAATATCTCTGTTAGGGTCAAAAAGGAGATGTACTTAAAGTTTCTCAATTAGTTGTGATATTTATTTGGGTCTTTAGAAGATGCTGTGCTGATTATTCTGGTGCACCATGTTGTTGAGTGAAATGCTCTGCATATGCCGAGTAGACTAAATTGATTAGTTGAGGTGTTTAGTTCATCTGTATCTGTTAGTTTTCTTTCTAGTTGATCTCTCCTTCCTCTAGAGTAGTGTACAGAAGGCACTTACTGTGATTGTAGTATTGTCTGTCTCTTCAACTCTGGAAGAATTTGATTAATGTATGTGTTAGTCCAGGTAGACTAGAGAAACATATTCAGAGACATGCATAAGGATATAAGGGAAAGGTTTATATACAAGAAGAATGGAACATTGAGACAGCATACCACCCAGTCTAGTCCAAGGTCATAGTTTCGATATTAGCCCGGATCAGCGACTGCCACAGAAGACCTCTTGTCAATTTCACACTTTTACATAACTCTATCCATACGTAATTTTCAAACAATAATAAAATCATATCTGTACCTAACAGGACAAAAGTAAGATGCATATAATTCAACATGTGCCACCGTCACTTAAAAATAACATTCTGGAGCCCCGGTGGCGTAGTGGTTGTACGCGGGACTGCGGCCCACTGGGATGGAGGTTCAATTCCAGCAGCGGCTCCACAGGGATAAAGGCTGGGCCCCCTACTCCCACCACCAGAGGGCAGTGATGCCAAAAAAATGAAAAAAAAATAATATTCTGTAGGTGAACAAAACAAAAATTATCCTATGCCTTTCAATTGCAGTTATGCAATATCTACACCTTGATCCTATAATCCTATGGATATATATTCCCCCACCTATGAACATGTGTAAGCTAACCACTTCATGCCTCCGCCCCTCCCCCCCATTTTGGGTATCCAATTTCTATATTGCCCGCTTACCCAGTGCTCTGAGGAAACAATCATATTTTTCGACATGAAGAATCTTCATTCCAGTTGAAACCTTGAGAAGTCTGCACCCATAAGCAAAGCCAAATCAGGACAGGCTATTCAAAAAGTCTGCAGCAATATGCACCAGTTGACAGGCTCAAATAGATTATCTTCATCTGATCATCTCAATGTGAGATACCTTACCAGAGTATCCATTGGTTGCCTTCCCTTTAGATCATGATCCTGTTACAAATTATGGTAGGTCATGAATTTCAGACCAGTCAACCCACTCTCGTCTTCTCTGTTTCCTGTGAACCAAGTTCATGGGTGTCTGTGGCCAAACAAAACCCGTCTTTTTATTGCTGTATTTCTCCATCCGTTGGTCACCTAAAAGGCATTTCAGCCTGCCACAGGTTTCCTTTAACATTCAGTCTCAGAAAGGTGTTTTCTTCATAGTTCCAGATTCCAGCTGCTGGCACAAACCACTAGTTCAAGAATTGCAAGAAATCAAAGTTCCTTCTTCAATTAGTCAATCTGGCCCTTAGACAGATCTCTCGGAATGCAAATATCCAGAGTACTCCAAAACACTAGGTGGGGCTAATTTCTCTAGAGACATCTTTCTAGGTGTGGTCTAAACCCATCTAAGGACAGGGTGGGACTAATCTCTTCAGAGATATCTTTGAAGGTGTGTCCTAAACTCATCTAGAGGTCAAATTAATTGAGGCAATTGGTTTACAAGCTATTTTCATACTTCCCAATAAACATTTCTATACACCCTTATATCTACAATAATAAGCATAAGAAATCAGTATAAGCAGCATGGAATCAGATACTAAACTCAATTCTTAAAACAGTCAACTTCAATCCTTATTTAGCTTATCTAAATGCTTATCTAAACTATTCTATTTACACAAAAACATGGAACTAGGTCTTTTTTTAACATTGTGGAAATTTATTTTTTAATTAAAAATCATTTTATTGGGGGTTCATACATTGTTTTTCATAATATATAAATAAACTGTGCCAAGCACCTTCATATGTTCATTGCTGTAATCATTCTCCAAACATCCGCCTTTCCCTTTGAGCCTTTATTCGGTTTTTCCATCCTTTCCCCTCTTCCCCTGCTCTCCCTTCCCCACCAACCCTCAATACTTTATAAATTATTATTGTTCTGTCATATCCTACACTTCCTGATCTCTCCCCCAAACCACTCCTTTGATTCCCATCCTTCTAATAGGAGCGCATGTGTATATCCCTGCAGTTGGTTCCATCTCTCTAACCCACCTTCTCTCTACCCATCCAACAGCTCCAATCTCACCACTGGTCTGAAGGGGTTCATCTGTCCTGGTTTTTCCTTATCTCCAGCTCCCGTTTCTACTAGTGTACCTTATCCAGTCCATCTGGACTTGTAAAGTAGAGTTGGGATCATGATGCTTGGGGGTAGGAAGGCTTCAAGAGCTAGAGGAAACTTGTATGCATCATCACTGCCTAACTGCCCCCTGACTTATCTGTCTCCTCCCCGTAACTCCCCTGTAAAGGGGTGACCAATTATCCACCAGTGGGCCTTAGGTTCCCACCCTGCACTCTCCCTCATTCGCAATGATGTGATTCTTATTCTTTGATGCTCAAGACCTTTGGCCCCTCTTGATCACACAGGCTGGTGTGCTTCTTGCATGTGGACTTTGCTGTTTCTGCGCTGAACAGCGACTCATTTATCTTCAAATCTTTGAGACTACAGATATTCAATCATTTGGTACATGGGCACCATCGTTTGTTCTACTCTGTTTGCCTCTGTATCCATTTGTCTTCAGCAATCGTATCAGGAGTCAATTGGTCCATTGATTTTGATTTTTGTTCTTTGGTGCCTGATACCTGATTGTTTTAGCACCTCATGATTGCAAAGGCAAGTGTGCTTCTTTTTTGGTGAGTTTTGTTGCTCCTGAGCTAGATGACTCCTTGTTTATGCTCAAGCCTTTAAGACCCCAAATGCTATATCTTTTAATAGCTGGGCACCATCAGCTTTCTTCACCACTCTTGCTCATACACCCACATGTCCTCAGTGGGCACCTTGGGGATGTGTACACACAGTGATATGTGTCCGTCCCCCCCTCCAAACCTCCCCTCCCCTGTTTGAGGTCTGTTGCTTAGACCTTTCACCACCTTGTTGCCACACTGGCTGTTGTGCTTCTTCTGTGTGGGTGTGGTCGCTTCTTAGGTAAATGGTCTATTGTTTTTCTTCCAGCTTTTACGACTCCAAACAATATATCCTTTGATATCTGGGCACCATCAGCTTTCCTCACCACATTTGCTTTTTGCACCCATTTTACTTTAGTGAACATGTTGGGCCAGTGAGCCTCGTGGAGGAACGAGGTCTTTGAGGACATCAAAACAGATCCATGCTGCCAGCCATTTTGACTTTTATAACCATTTTTCTTGAGTAGCATAGGTTCTGAAACATTCAAATGATGATTTGTTTTACTCCTGAACTCAAGCATCCAAACAAAATAATCAAAACTTTAACTTCCTTTTTTTGTTTGTTTTTTTGGGCATCACTCCCGTCTGGTGGTGGGTGTAGGAGGCCTAGCCTTTACCCTTGTGGAGCCACTGCCAGAATTGAACCTCCATCCCAGTGGGCCATAGTCCCGCACACAACCACTATGCCACCGGGGCTCAGCCCTAACTTTTCATATAGTTTCCAGGAAATAACTCAGTAAACTGCAAGGACATATCTGACTTCTGGCTAGCCAAAGAAGAAACACTACCAAAAGTCTACTCTCCATCTTTATGATTTGTTTCTCCAGTACCCCACTTCCAAGGTGCCATAATGTGTTAGTCCAGACTAGAGAAACAAATTCATAGACATGCATATGGATATAAGGTAAAGGTTCATATGCAAGAGGAATGGAACATTGAAAAAGCATCCCAACCCAGTCCAGCCCAAGATCATAAGTCTAATATTAGCCCATATGTCTGATACCAGTCTATAAAGTCTCCTTCCAACTCATGAAGCATGTGCAATGACACCAGAACAATCACTGGCCAGTGGGTGCAGAGTCTTGTGTATTCAGTGGCAGTAGAAGCAGTAGAAACATCCCAACAATGGCAGGGGTCCCCCCATGGTTTCCATGGCTCATGGTCTATCAGCTGCATCCATTGGCAGTAGAAGCATCTCAGCACTGACAGGGGTCTTTCTGTGACTTTTCTGACTTCAGAGGTCTGTTTCCATCAGGGTAAGTCTGTGTGGCTTCTCCTCCTACTCCTCCAATTCCTAGGACTCGGGGTCTATGCCATCTTGTCTGATCAGTCGAGCATCTCCAAGGAATTGAGTTTATAGTCTCTAACCTCCATGGGGAAAATGCCTTGAGATTTCTCAGAATCCTCAGGATAAAGTCATGCCCACACAGAGACCTCTTTGACTATCTCCAGATTGGCAGGCTAGACTCAACCCTTACACTCCCAGTGCTGAAATTGATATAGATCAGTACTGCTGCAATGTATTTTGAGTATCTTTAATTGGGTGGACAGATATTCATTATGATTATATCTTCTTGTTCAATTGTGGCTTTAATATTCATATAATGGTCTCCTTTTAAGCCATTATGAAAGTGTTTATAAAGTCAGAGTTGCGAGAGACATTGAATTAGGCACAATTCTTGCTTGTGCAGCACTGAATGACAAAGCCATTCACTCAGTTACCAGTCATTGTTATGTACCAGGCTGTAAGATGATGGTGACAAAGAATTAATGTTTCTTATTAGTATTTGGGAAGACAGAGGACAGCAAATTAAAAACTTTCACCCCAAGTGTTGCATACCTTGATGGCAATGTACACAGGTGCTGCAGGATAACAGAGGAGGATACCACCTCCCCATGCAGCCATTCATCAAACCACACTATAGTCCCTTATATTTGAGTCTGTTGAGTCTTAGTTACTGATTCCCCCTACCACCCTCCCTTTGTGCTAGTTCACAGTAAAAATTCACTGTTAAGTGAGTCAATGCATAGATAAGCATGAGATATTTTGTAAATGCATTGTTATTGCTGTTATTGCTAGGTATCACCCATTGAATCCATTTTAACTCATAATGACCCAATGTGACAGAGTAGAACTGGATTCCAGGATTCTCTTTACATGAGCAGATTTTCCCCCTGATTTCCCAAGATTAAATGAACTAATAATCTTTCATATAATGGCTGAGTGCTTACCGGTGGCACAATTCTAAATGTAATGTAGAAAGTGATATATTTTAAAAAAACACCTCCACAAAAGCATATTTCTGTTGAGTCATTTTGACTCATGGTGACTGTGTGTCACAGAGTGGAAGTATTTCATTGGGTTTTCCTGCCTATAATCTTTGTGGAACAAGGCTGTTAGCCTTTTCATTCATGATACCACTGCATGGGTTCAAATGATCAACCTTTACATTAGTAGCTAAGCACATGAGGTCACAATGAAGTAAAGACTCTACAACCACAAATTTTCACCAAGCTAACTCTTGCCAAGATTACCCCTAAGAATAAAAAAGACCTTGCCACTAGATTCCTTTCCAAGAAAAGAATATCTTAATTGCCTCTGGATTTTCATGTTGGACTTGGAATTGCTGAATAAGACCCAGGCAGCATCTGAACTACAAAGAAATCTTAGTCCTTTGGTCCAATTCACATTTTACATTTGAGAAAACAGAAGAGAGGAAATGCGTTGGCTAAGGTTACAAGGCATGGTTAAAATAATTAGTGAAAGTCAACCTTTTTATTTTGCGTATTACTATACAAGAGAAATTACTAAGGGGGAGATGCAGTAGAAAAGGCAGATGTATAATCAGAACTTTAAATTCAGAAACTTTCCTTCCTTCTTTGAGTTTATAGCAGGTTTGTTGTGCATAAGGTCATATTCTGTAATACATAAGGTCACCACGATTTGGAATCCATTCAGTGACAACAACTTTGAGAGTTCATTGGAAACTGGCCTTCAAGTTCCCCAGGGATGTTAGAAAAACCTCCATTAAATTCTAGTCTCAACAGCTGTCTGAGTCATACGATTGCAATAAACTCAACAAGTGCCAGTTCTCTCAGGACTTCTATTTTGGCTGACTGTATAAATGAGGGAGGTTGCAAAAAAGGAAGAGCCAAATTTTGCAAATATGACAAGAAGATGTACAAATTGAGATGATTTCAAAATTAGGCTTATTGGATTTCAAAATAATCTCTTGCATCCAGTGGAGGGGAAAAGCAAAGCATCTCTATTTTCAAAACTTCACTGCATGAAGTTGGTGAGGACGAGGAAGTAGAGTTGGATTAGGGGTAGGCAAATACACTTGCATGGGCCCTGAGGTTCCTTCATAGAGTCAACTCTTACTTATGTTTTCCTTGGGGATATCAGAGTAGAACTGCAGAGTTCCATAGGGTTTTCAGTGGCTGTTGTTCAAAGTATATGCCCATGACTTTCTTCCAAGGAACCTCTGTATGAACTCTGATCTCCAACCTTTCTGTTAGCAGCAGACCTCCTTAGCAGTTACATCATCCAAGGACTCTCCATCTCTCCATGCAAAAGGTGTGAATATAGATACGCACCCCTTTGTATTAAATGCTCTACTTCTGACTCTGACTACCTTCCGAATCCTTCCTTGGGTTAGGATGAATTATCCACAGCTGAAATGTTCGCTTTGCACCTTGCACTTCTGTACAACATTTCCTATTGGTTATTTGCCTAATGATTAAGTTCCTTAAGTACTAATGTTCCCTAGTACATGGTAGTTCCATCAGTTAAGGAACTCGGAACTCTGTGTTCCACAGTAACACAGATTAGGAAAAAGTACTGGAAATCACCACCTGGAAAACAGCCAATGAAAGTCCTTTGGGTCAACCATAAGTGGTGTGGGAGAAGAGGATTGACTTGGGAATGTCACTTATTAACAGCGCACAGCTGCCCAAGAGACAAAGATCATTTCATAGTACATGGCCCTTAATAGGTGATCAATAGATTAGTGTGGAGATGATCATATAATTCTCTCATATGTGATATGTAAAATATATGCTAATAAAACTTGTTTTTTAAAAAAAGATTTAGTTCCTGGCTTCTTACAGTACAGTCTATGTGGACACCGTTCAGAGGAGAGCCAAGCAATGAAGAGACTTTCAAAAACACTGTTCCAAGACCACCACCACCACCCCCCTCCATACCGCTCTGCCATGTAACAGCTTCACGCTGAGGAGTGCACTGAAGGAGGCAAATCTAGCTAAACTGGTATCATTGGCCTGGGCTTATCCAAACAACTTAAAAATAACTTCTGAAGGTGCTGACTGCTCCAGAAGGGACAGCTGTACTCATGTCTCCACTGGTGTGGATGGGTTCATGTCTGAGCAGGGCAGACATGTTCTGCAGGAGACCTGAAAACAAAGAGATTTCAGACATGAGCCCCAAATTAGCATGGCAAGGACAAGTGCTCTGAATTGTCAGTTGACTTTCTGCTGAGCTGTTTGTCTCCTGGGCAGTGGTGTAGTGTATTTATTGATGAGTGGCATCATTTCCAAGTCTACCCTGTTCCTCCCACCCCACTCATGGTGACTTCACACACAAGGGTTTGCATTGGCTGGTTTCTAAGTGTAGAGGGCCAGATTTCCCCCCCTAGTCTATGTTACTCTGGAAGCTCCACTAACCCCTGTTGAACAGGATAGCAGCATGTGAACCCCCATGGACAGGGGTGATGTCTTCCTATGAGGTGTATTGACATTGGCTTGAGTCTGTGTTTCCCTGAATGAAGAGAAGAATTATAACACTGAGATGTCGCTGCATTCACGACCAAATTGTCTGGTCACTGCTGCTGAGTTGCCTCTGCCTTATAGAGACAGAGTGGAAGTGCCCCATAGGGTTTCCATGACTATCAGTCATTATGGAAGCAGACAGCTTCATCTTTCTCCAGGCTGATGGATACAAATCACCAACCTATGGTTGAACAGTCCAATGTTAAACTACAGCATCACCCAGGATTCTTTAATGATCGATAGGAGTTGATGGATTTTATTAAAGTACAGGTTCACTCTTAGACATTTGCTGAAATAAAAGCCAACTCTTTACGCAGCTGAGTTCTTCGAGGTATTGGTAGCAGTTTACTTTCTGCCCTCCTCATAGCCATTGGTCCAAGTGCATTACCTAAAACCGTTGTTGAATGCCTGCCATTTAGGCTCTGGTTTGCAAAGTGTTTGCCACAGTCATGCTGCTCCTTAACATCCTCATCAAGCCTATTTTACAGATCTCCATAGAGGAGTTCACAAAGGCTAAGGGACATGCCAGCAGCTATGCAGTCAGCTGCTCTAGAACTGGGCCTAACCCTGATCCCCGAAACATGATTCCATGGACTGGTCTCTCCTGAAAGAAAGAACAAAGCTGCCCACACCAGCTCCTTTCCTTACCATCTTCCAGTGCCCCTTCCATCCCCCCCCCCCCCCCCCCCCCGCCCTCTGAGGAGGTCCAAAGTTTTTCTCATGAAATCAGTTTGTTGATGTTGGAAGCCTGAGCTCTGCCTTCCCGTAGAAAGGCATGCCTGCACATGAACACATCAGCCTGGAGCCAACCTGGCAATTTCCAACTGGGTTCTAAAACAAGGAAAGCTTTCCAAATGCCAACTGCATTGTGATTAGATGACCTTGGCCAAGTCACCCCACAGGGACCCCAAATGTTTCGATCTCTTGAGGATGATTTGTGCACGAGCAGCTGACCCTATTGCCGTATGCTCTTTGCACATAGAGGGATAGGGGAGGGTACCTGAGCTTATGGAAACCCAGCCTGGACTGCCTTTGACAAGGCATGTTCTGTGGGCTCTGTTGTAGTTCACTGGAGTGGGCTAGATGTGCGAGGCAGTGTATACAGGCCTAAAAATGGCAGGCCTGTGTTTAAAATCAACCACCAGATTCTTGTCCCCAGATGGGAATATCTCAGGGGAGACCATGGTCGAGAGCACACAACAAAAGGGAGGAAGCAAATGGAGTTGCTTATCTCATTTGTTTATTTTTCCTCCCCTATTTCCGCTTATGCTCCTCTGACCCGTCCCCCTCTCATAGTCTCTGGTTTCCCGGGCACTGTATGGCTAAGAACTGCCTACAGTGGCATTCTCAGTCCCCTTCCCTCTAAGTAATCTCTTCTCCAGCCTTTGCTAAGGACAGTGTTCACCACCACAGGATTTCCGCAGGTGATAACTACAGGGCCAGTCACTTGGAACTAGGCTTCCCCTCCTTGTGGTATCTGTTTGCAGCAGTTCCTAATTTCTTCCAAGAACGTGGCTTTCATTTGAAATCTTAGAACTGGGCAATCATCTTGGTCCTAGTTCCTTAAGGTTACTGTAACAAAAACACCACAAGTGAATGGCTGTAGAGAAGCAAAGTTTATTTCCTCTCCTCTCCTCTCGGTTCCTAAAGCTTATGGTTGTTTGGGGGCCATCAGGCCAGTTCAGACTCAAAGCAAACCTATTCTCACAATTGCTCTTAGTTTGAGTCCATGGTTGTAGTCACGGTGCCAACTCATCTGGTTGAGGGCCCTTCTCTTTTTCTCCGCTCATTCACTTTGCCAAGCATGAGGTCTTTCTCCAGGGACTTGTCTCTCCTGAAAACATGTCCAGGACACATGAGAGAAAGCCTGGCCTCCAAGGAGCATTCTGGTTGTACTCGTTCCAAGACAAACCTGTTTATTCTTTTGGCATTCTTGGTGCTGCCAAGAGTTTTCTCTAGTACCATAATTCGGATGCATCGATTCTTCTTCAGTCTTCCTTATTCTCTACTTATTTGTTTGTTTATCATTAGGAGTTAATCCACGTATATCATTCTGTAGTTCAATTATGTCAAGGAGTATTGGTCAACTTTTGTCATAATCATTTTCCAAACATTTTTTCCCTTTCTGGACTACTTGATACCGTCACCCTTTTACTCTCCGGACACCACTGTAAACTCCCATCCTGAAAACTTTATTCTCCTTCACCGTCTCCAGGTCCATCAATTCTGGGTTTAATATACCAAAAACCAGAAAAACATAACACAACTTAAAGAGGGTGACCCTCAGTGTCATAACACATCTGAGATAAGCCCTAATATGAACAACAAAAAAAGGGAAAGCATTGAAGACCAGATCATGTTCAGTGTGCATCAGAATGGGGATCGACTGTATAAAGTCCAAATTTCACATGCATATGAGGCATATTTATGGTTATCCGTGGTACTTTGAATTTTCTTCTCCAACATCATAACTCAAATGCATCATGTTTTCTGCTATTGTCTTCCTTAGTCACTGTCCAACTTTCACATGCATATGAGGTGATAGAAAACATCATGACGGGACAATTTCACCTTAGCCCTTATGAAATCCTTCAATAATGTAACTCAAAGTCTGAAATTTTCTTTCAGCTTGAGCTCTGTTGAACATAGTCTTCCTTTTGACTTTCTACCTCTTGGTATTTACACATTTCATTGTAGTCTTTTGCTTTGTCTTCTTTTTTATGTATTTAAAAAAATCATTTTATTGGGGGCTCATACAACTCATCACAATCCAAACATCCATCCTTCGTATGCCAAGCACATCTGTACCTTTGTTGCCATCATCATTCTCAAAACATTTGCTTTCTACTTAAGCCCTTGGTATTAGCTCCTCTTATCCCCCCTACGCCCCCTTCCTCATAAACCCTTGATAATTTATAAATTATTATGATTTTCTCATATAGCACACTGTGCGATGTCTTCCTTCACCCACTTCTTGAGTTGTCCTTTAAAATTCTCTGTTAAGCTCTTTACTTAGTTGTCTCTTCCATTTGCTTTAGCTATGTGTAAGAGCAAGTTTCATCATCTCTTCGAACATCCACTTTGCTCTTTCTTTCCTGGCTTTTTAATTATCTTTTTCTTTCTCCATGTCTGCTGCTCTTGACATCATTCTGTGGTCTTTGGTCCTTAGTGTTCATTGCTTCAAATCTGTTGTTGAGACAGTCTCTAAATTCAAGTGAGAAAGACTCATGGTTGTACTTTGTTACTATTATGGACTTATTTGAATTTTCTTCAACTTCAACCTGAACTTGCATGTGAAAAATTAATGGTAGGTACCACAGTTAGTTCTTGTCTTATTTTGGCTGAACAAAATGAGCTTCTCCAACACCTCTTTCCATTGATGGGCTCAATTGGATTACTATGTATTTTGTCTGGAGAGGTTCACACATGCAGTCACCTTTGTTGATGTTGGAAAAACAGTATTTGGAATAAGAAGCTATTGTTCTTGCAAATCCTATCATGCAAACTTCATTGCTATTACCAAGGCTGGATTTTTTAAATTTTTTATTCTTAATTTAATTATTTTAGGCTGGATTTTTAAAATCCTTGCTCTTTGTTGCCAGTTTTCACATTCCAATCACCAGTAATTGATAATTATTGATTATCATCCTGAGTGCATGTTTGACCAATATCAGGCAGAAGAGACTGAAAGAACTCTTTAACTTCCTCCTCCATGGCTTTAGTGGTTGGTGTAGTGATTTTCATAGTGACCCAGCAGGGAGGGCTAAAACTGTCCCATTCAGTTTCTGTGGCTGCAAATCTTTCAGGAGGAGAAGGCCTCATTGTTCACAATTAGAATCCCAATGTATAGCGTACTACCCTATGAGATAGAAATAACTCAATGACAGTGAGTCAGTGTTAACATTAATAACAAATATGTTAACTAGGCTTCCTTGCTGGCATGTGGACATTATCTTCTTTTTTGTTTGTTTGTTTGTTGTTTGGGCATCACTGCCCTCAGGTGGTGGTAGTAGGAGACCCAGCCTTTGCTTCGTGGAGCTGGAATTGAACCTCCATCCCAGTGGGCCGCAATCCCGCGCACAACCACTGTGCCACCGGGGCTCACCGGACATTATCTTCTTACAGGCAGCATTGCAATTCAAGATAGTTCTTGGAATGATCTTTTCAACGAGAAATATAGCATCATCTCTCTGGAATTTTTCATTTTAAGTACAGCAAACCATAGGGCTGTCTGATAGTTCACCAAGGCGTAGGATACCGTCTTTACGATCCATTTCATTTTTGACAACGTGTTAATTTACTAGATTCATCATTTTTACATCCCATGCTCTGATTATTGGTGGGTGCTTGAATTTTGAGCTGTGCCCCATCAGCATATGAAGGTTTCCAAAGTCTTGCCTTGCTCATTTCATTAAAGTTGACTCTACTCTGAGATGGCAGGGCTTTCTCAGTATTATTTTGAATGCCGTCCAACCTGAGGGCTCTTTTGCTGTCATTATATCAAACAACATTCTGCTGCCATTCATAAAGTTTTCGATGGCGAATTTGTTAGGAGGCTAGAAATCTGAATCCAGAGGGCCACCTCTACAGGATTTTTTTTCTGTGTGTAGGTTTGCAGGGGAAGATATTTGTCTTGTTCCACACCTGCAGTCCTGACATTATTTGGTTCCTTGGTAATCTTCATGTGACATATATACTCCCCGGTGTGAGTTTGCTTAAGGATGGCTAGTGGCATTGTGGCTACTCATTGGGCTGCTGTCCACAAAGTCACAAGTTTGAAATGACCAGCCTCAGCAGCAAGACGGGCCTTTCTAGTCCCATAAAGTGTTTCAGTATCAGAAACTCACAGGGGCAGTTCTACAGTGGGCAGTTCATACAAAGAGTCCCTGTGATTCAGTGGCCATGAGTTTGGTTTTGGTTTGGTGCTTGTTAACCTTTTTGTCTTCACTGCTTCTTACAACTGGGCAGTCATTAGATTGAAGAACACCCCACCCAGTAATGTATGCCTTGATTAGCATAGCAAAGAAAACTATTTACATTCACGGGTTAGCTTGCATTTGAAAGAAAGAAAGAGTCCCCCATATATAATGACTCAAATGTCAGAATTTTGAATAGTCATTAACTAAATAAGAAATCTCAGGCAGTCTTCTTTGACAGCTTTGATCCATCCAGTTCCTCAGTGGAGAACTGCGGCTACATTGTCTCTTGGTAGCCATTTTCATTGAATATATACCTCACCCAGTCCATCCACTCACTTAGGGACTGTTAACTAGGTAATCTCAAGATAATAATAATAATAATCCTGTATGTATGTTGTGTGTGTTTATTGGAGCATGGAAATAAACAAAAAATATTGCTGCTAGATTTCTGGCTCATACACGCATTGACCAAGCGTGAGCTTATTCCAAACAAAGCATATTTAAACATGTCTCTGTAACCAGTGGATGACTGCAGACAGATTATTTCATTAGTATACTCACTTGTCTTTGTCTCCTTGCGGTGAATGTTTGAAACAGTTCCAATTAATTGAGACTGTGGCTTCTGAGGGGATTTGATGGGACAGTAAAGTCAAGGCAGAGAGGCCAGCTCGGAATGTCATGGTATCTTTTCCAGGACTCCAAATCTTGATAGAATTTCCCAAAGGATACAGGGTAATCAGAGGGCTTATTAGAGACAAATCTTGAGGAAATGGAAGGCTGCATTGGTGAGAGGAAGGCCAGGGCAGTTGCCCAGAGGAATATTTTTCCATCATGACAATGTACCTGCTCATTCCTTCAGAATAGCAAGGGTTGTCTTATGAGAATTTCATTGTAAAACCTTAACTCATCCACCCTACAATCCTGATCTTGGCCCTTCAGATTTCTTTCCCAGTGCAAATTCAAAGAACGTTTTATAAAAGCACTCTTTGGGTCCCTCAAGGATGATGAAGCTGCCATTTTGACATGATGAAAATCAAAGACTACGGAATTCTTTGGGGAAAGGATTAAGAGATGGAACCACTGCTTACAGACATACGTACACCTAGATGGAGGATATGTTCAGAAACAATAACTTCACATTTTCTACTAATATTTCCCTTCACATTTTTTACTAATGCGCCCTTTTCCTTCCCATACCCTTAAGGAACCATTACTCCTATAACCGAAGTTGTAGTATTTCTAAAGTGTTATATATCATGCTTTTCATGTAGTTCATAATCTTAAATATATGACAAACATATGCAAATTTAGCATAATTAATAAGATAAAATAAGTAAAAACCGTAGTGTAAGGGGGAGAATATTTATGACCTAGAATATAGCTATGTGGTTCATCAGTCTCACACTGCACCTTGAATTTATCATCTATTTCATGTAGCCCTTTTGAAAGGGACTGCCCAATTATATTGTGGGTGAGCTTTGGGTCTCTACAACGTCAATGCCCCTTCACATCAATTTGTTGTGTGTTTTTGGACTTCTGATATCTCTTTCCATCAACACTACATGATCACATAGGCTAGTGTGCTTCTTACATTTGTTGCCTCCCTACATGGCCTTTAAGACTCCAGACACTTTATGATAGCTGGGCACCATCAGCTTTCTTCACCACATTTGCTCATGCACGCATTTTTCGTCTGCCATTATGTCAGGGAGGTGAGAATCATATAATGCCACATTATTATAGCAGGCTGTTCTTGTACTGAGGAAAGGTTTAAGTAGAGGCTCAAAATCTGTCTGCTCCCTTGTTGCATTTGCATTTACATCCATATACAAATGAATATATCTATATTTAAATAGTTATAACTTTGCAAATATACCTATATTTCCCCCTTCTTTGTCTTTCCTCTTCTTTTTTGTTTCTTCCTTTCATATCCCTTTTTTAGAAAATGTTTATTGCCACTTCATCCACATATCATACAATCCAATAATTTGAGCATGTTGAGAAGAGTTGTACAATTATAACAGCAATCAATTCTAGAACATTTTCTTCTTCCTTGTACTCATTGTTATTCTTGTAATTCTTTTCCTTTTTTAAAATCATTTTATTGAGGGCTTGTACAACTCTTATTATAATACATACATACATACATTGTCGAGCACATTTGTACATTTGTTGCCCTCATCTTTCTCAAAGCATTTGCTTTTGACTTGGGCCCTTGGTATCAGCTTCTCATCCCCCCCCTCCCTTCCTGCTCCCCCTCACTCATAGACCCTTGATAATTTATAATTTTTTATTTTGTCATATTTTGTCATTTTTACACTGTCCGGTGTCTCCCTTCACCCACTTTTCTGTTGTTCATCACCTAGGGAGGAGGTTATAAGTAGATCCTTGTAATCAGGTCCCCCTTTCTACCCCACCTTCCCTCCACTTCTTAATCAATAATATATTGTTGGCCTGACTAGGCTTTTCTATTTTGTGTTCAACTGTCAAAAACACCACAAGCATCGTGAGAAATTTTAGGGGAAGAGTCAGTTATCTCAATGAGAAACAGAGCTGTGGGCAGAAAGCCAAGGGTGGCAGAAATGTGAAAAAGGATAAACAAGCCTCCAGCACTGTCGAGGGCCAGGAGTTACCAGATGCTGCTGTCTCCTGGGATGGGCTGTGAAGATAGTCGGAAGTTTAAACACATGTTAACATTTTCAACCAAAGAGAATTGGGAAAGCCTTTCATCTGCTTCAAGCAGTCTTCAGTCTATTCTTACCTTTCTCCATCCCTCCTCATTTCCACAAACACTTTTTCATTAAAGTTATGTCCTCTATTTCTTTACTTTAAACAACTATTGAATAGTAGAAATATAATGTGAGCCACTAAAGTGATACCCTATACATAATATATTTACCATCAGTGACATTTCATAATATTCCTGCTGCACAGCCATCACTAGTATGTAGCTCCAGAACATTTTCTTCACCCAGAAAGAAACCACGTACTCATCAAGCATCTACTCTCCATTCTGGAACCATGGCTAGCTGTCATGAAGTAGTGGATCCTCTTCCACTGTAGTCACAGGGAGTGCTCGCCTTTTATACAACATCCATTCGTGTCATGTACTTTTCAGTGACCAGTTGCATTGAGTGGCCTCCCCTGCGGGGGACCTCGTGTGCATCAGGGTAGAGTTGATCCGTCGGTTTTTCGTGACAGATTGCCTTTCTCCTGAGGTTTTCCTGAGCAGGTTCAATCTGCAAACCTTTCAGTTAATCACAGAAAAGTTAACCATTCTTAACACCCAAAGCAACACTCGCCACCACCACCAAAGATACCTGCTGCTGTCAGGTTTACTCTGAGGTATAAGACAGTCTAGAACTGGCTGTAGGGTTTGCAAGGCTGTAAATCTTTACTGAAACATACTGCCACATCTTTTTCCCTTGCAGCAGCTATTAGGCTTGAATAGTCAACCTTCTGTTTAGCAGTCAGGCACTTCACCACCACCCCTTCTATGACACCTATGCCACCCAGGAACTCCAGACTTTGTAGTAGCCCCATTTTAAAAATTTTACTCATTATCCCTGTTATGAATTAAATTGTGCTTCCCCCAACTGTGAAGTCCTAACCTCTATACCCCACCACTTGACTGTCACTTTGTCATATTGCCAGGGCTTTTAGGTTGCTGTGATGCTGAAAGCTCTGTCATGTTTTTCAAATATCAGAAGGCCACCCGAGGTATACATGGTTCAGTGGAGCTTCCAGACAGAAAGTGTGTGGAAAGTGTCCATTCCAAAGAAAAATGACCAAACTGAATATAGAAATTATCAAGAAAATCATTAATATCACATGTAAGTAAAACTTTGCTGAACATAAGCAACAGTTGTAGCCATACTGTGACAAGGAACTTCTAGAAATTTAAGCTGAATTCAAAAGAGGATATAGAATAAGGAAGATCATTGCTGACACCGGATGGATCTTGACTGAAAGTATTGAACACTAAGAATATGCCTACCTGTTCTACTGACTATGCATAGGCATTTGACTGGGTAGATTATAGCAACCTGTGGATAACATTGAAAATAACAGGAATTCCAGAACACTTCATTGTGCATGGGTGGGAACAAAGCAAGGGGATAGTGCGTGGCTTAAAATCATGAAATGTGCCCATCAGGGTTGTTCCCTTTCACCATACTTACTCAATCTGCTTGCTGAGCTAATAATCTGAGATGCTGGATTATGAAAAGGAACGTGGCATGGAAACCGGAAGAAGGCTCATTAGTAACTTGTAATATGCAGTTGACACATATTGTTACCTGAAAACTAAGAAGAATCAAAGCACTTACTGATGAAGATTAAAAAAACTACACTCTTAAATTTAGATTGCAACTCAATGAAAATAAAATTAAGATCATCACAACTGGATCAACAGACATCCCAAAGACAAAACCAATAGACAACATGAAGAAAATATTGAACCTGTCAGAGACTTCATTTTGCTTGGATCCACAAATCAATGTTTAATCAAGAAATCAAATGATATGTTGACTTGGGCATATATTCTGTACAAGACCTCTTCAAAGTGTTGAGGAACAAGGGTGGCACGTTGAAGACTATGCTTCACCTGAACCAAGCCATAATATTTTCAATGAACATACATGCATGTGAAAGTTGGACAACGAATAAGAAAGTCATCAGAAGAATGGGCACATTTTATTTACGGCTTTGGAGAAGAATGTACACAGGATAGTGAACTATCAGAAGAACAAACAAATCCATCTCAGAAACAGCCAGAATGGTCCTAAGAAATGAGCATGAATATTGAGACTTCGTCTCACATATTTTGGATATGTTATCAGACATCAGTCCCTGGAAGATGACATCATGCTTGGCAAAAATAGAGGGTCAGGGGAAAAAAGGAAGACCATTAAGGAGATAGTATGACACTGTGACCACAACAATAGGTTCACACAAAACCATGAGTATGAGGCTGTACAAGACAAGGCTGTGTTTGACAGTCAACATAAACTGGGGGTCTGGAGCCATATATATGAAATTGAGCACTTGAACATGGGAGTCTTGAAAAATTTGGCAACAGTGAAAGGGTTATGACTGCACAATGACCAAAAATTAATTCAAAATCAATCCCATAATGAATCCAAGGTGTTTCTTGCAGCACTTGCTTGTGTTGAAAATTTCTCCAGTAAAAAGAGGTTGAAAAAGTAGAAAAAAGTTTAGCTGAGCCCTGGTGGCGCAGTGGTTGTGTGCAGAATTGCGGCCCCCAGAGTTAAAGGTTCAAATCCGGCAGCAGCTCTCCAGGAGCAAGGCTGGGCTTCCTACTCCCAGGGCAGTGATGTGGGGGAAAAAAGTAGAAAAATGTTTAAGAAACCCTAGACTAAAGTGGCTATCAGTAGGGATGGCACCTAATAAAAACAAACCCTAGCCCCTGTGCCTGTAAGAATGCCTTTGTTTGAAAGAGCTTAATTCTGTTGTGTAATTAATATACTGGAAATGGGTGTGGTCCAAAATTAGTATCTTCCCCCTCTCACTCATTTGTTTTATTTGTATCTCAGTGTTATTTTCCCCCTCTCGATTATTTGTTTTATTGTTGTTGTTGAGAATTAGCCAAAAAAAAAAAAAAGAAAACCCCAAAACAAAACTTGCTGCCAGGGAGCTTACTCTGACTTATAGCGATTATATTTAATTTTCTGAGAGTTTACATCTTCACCAGAGCAGGAAAAAAATCACCTTTCTCCTGCTGATCCTACAGGTAGCAATCTATTCCTAGTCCACAGCGCTATCAGGACACTTTGCTGTTGAGAATACACACAGCCAAAAAAAGCATCATTGAACAGTTTCCACACCTACGGCCCAGTGACATTGATTACACTCTTCAACTTATGCAACCTCTCTCCCCCTCCTTTTCTGAATCTCCCCCCACACACATTAACACAAGCACACTGCCTGCCAAGACTCCTATCTAATCTTTCTAGTTGCTCTTGTCAGTTTGATCCCAGTAGATAGATCTCAGAAGAGTACAATGCTCAACACAGAGGATCTATACTAGTTAAACTAAACTATTGTTTGGATTTAAGATGATTTCAGAGGATATATATATATATATATAATTTTAATTTTTAACTATATGAGGGCCCTTACAGCTCTTAGAATATTCCATACATGAATTTTATCAAATATATTCGTACTTATGGTGCCATCATCATTTCCAAAACATGTTGTACGTGGACCCTTGGTATAAGCTCTTCTTTTTCCCCTCCCTCACCCGCCCTTCCACCTTTGGAATCCTTGATCAATTATATATTGTCATTATCATTTCATCTCTTACACTGTCCGTTGCCTCCCTCACTCACATTTCTGTTATTCATCTCCTTCAGGGGGGTGAGTGGGGGCTGTATATCCAACCTTGTGATGGATTTCCCCTTTCTCCCCCTCCTGTCTCCTTGACCTTTCCCCTACCTTCATAATATCACTTCTTCCACTACTGTTCCTGATGGATACTGAATTCCATGTGTTGAGAGCTTTAATCTGTACCAATGTGTATTCTCTGGGCTAGCCAGATTTGTAAGGTAGAACTGGGTCATGGTAGTGAAGGGGAGGAAGCATTCTGAAACTAGAGGAATGATGTGAAGGTGTCATTGTTTTCTGTGTGCCTTTACAACTTTATCCAGTTCAAAATTTTACAAGTGTAAACTTATTGATAGTAATTGCAATAATCAACTGTGCAACCCTACCTTTTAATCAATGTGATTTTCCAGCACTGTTAGTCCATCTTCCTGCTTATCCCTGCTGCCTGCCTGTTAACCAGTAATAAACATTGTTCCATATATATTTGCCTTTTTTTGGGGGGGAGGGTCTTTTTATGTGAGTGAGATGATGCCATACTTTTCTCCCTGTGATTTAATTATTTTTGGTATCACTGCCCTGGTGGGAGTGGGAGGTAATTTAATTATTTTATGTAACATAATGTCTTCAAATTCCATCCAGATGGCAGCATGTATCAGTATTTCACTTCTCAGACATGTATTCTTTGGTCTATATGTGCCACATTCTGTATATTTCTTCATTTGTTAACAAGCATTTAGAAAGTTTCCTCATTTTGATTACTGTGAATCATGGTGTCATGAGCACTGGTGTATAAGTCGCTGAGTCTCTGCTTTTAAGTGCTAGCATTCGTTGGGGCATTTTAAAATTTCCTGAGTGATGTCCTGTAAATAGAGAAGACAAACATGGAGAGGCACATTACCTGTAAAGGTCGGTCTTCCAGCAACCAAAGGATGTCCAATGTTCTATGTTAACCCTATAGAAGCTAACAGAGAAATGGGTCTTCTCTTAGCGCCAACAGAGAAAGAATGTAGCTGTGCCAACAGCCTGAAGTCCAACTTTTAGCCTCCAGAACTGTGAGATGATCCAGTGCTCTTCTTCACAGTCACTCCTTTGTCGAAATTTTCATGACAGCATCACTAGGTAGCAGGAGTCTAAGTGAAGTGCATTGCAAGGTCAGCAGTTGGAAACCACCCATCATTCCTTGGGAGAAAGACTGGACTGTTGACTTCTGTAAAGAGTTACGGTCTCAGGAACTCACAGGGGCAGTTCTATCCTGCCCTACAAGGCCGCTCTGAGTCAGACTAGAGTGCTTGGCAGTGAGTGATGTGTGTCCGCTGGTGGGCGTGGTTAACAGGGGAGTGCTGACACATAGTGCACCCAAGGCTCCTTATTTTGAAACCCTGGGTGTGAGTCATGGAGAGCTCGGTTAACCAGCCTCGTGTCTACAATCTCTTCCCACCTAAATGTCCCAGGGTGCTGAGGTGCTAGTGCCACACACACACACACACACACACACACACACACACACATGCCCTTCCATAGGAAAGAGTAAAAAGCATGCAAAGGAATAATAAAAACAAGAACACCATCTCTCTGTTCACACTAGTTGCTATGGAGTCAACTCCGGTTCATGGCAATCTTCTGTGTGTTAGGAGACAATGGTGTCCCACAGGGTTTCAAAGTCCTGTCTTCCCAAGTGCCTCTGCGTAGCCTGGAATCACCGCCCGTTCAGTTAGTGCCCAAGCGAATTAATCGTTTGTGCCACCCAGATGCTCCCTCTTCTCCGCGGCATGCTAAAGCACTGAGGAAACACAGAGAGCTACATAGAGTGACGTTTATTTAAAACGCATGCTTGGAAAGAAGAAAACTCAGCCGAGTTGGTGCCCAACAGTGTAAAAATACTTTCTTAGATTCCCCAAAGCTTCATGCCACAATGCCCCAAGGGAGGAAAAATATACCATTTCATATGTTTATAGCACCATCTGATTTAATATTATACAAGTTTATACTATACAGTTTTGCTTAGTCACAAACCAGAACAAATACTTCCAGATTTATTACATCCTTCAACACAGAAATGTTAAGTAGTCAGAGTTAACAATGGAACCATATCATTACCTAAAAGAAAAACTTTATAATTCTTTAGGACCAAGGATTCCTGAGAGGCAGGTTATTTTCAAGAAGGATTTAAGGCTTTAGAGCAGTCAGTGAAGCTTGAAATTTATCTGTTTCAACTTACTTGAAAAACCAGTGGGCACGTAGATTTTCTCTGGGAATTTCTGGCAAGAGTTTATCAGCATCCCCAATCCTGACCTTGTTTTGAAATAACAACAGTGACTACCCTCATATATTTGACTCCTATTCATGCTGTATTTGAACCCCTTTATTATTTATTGCCGCCTGGGAGACACCATTGGTGGGGCAATAATAGAATTCTCACCTCCCTTGGGGGAAATTGATGTCCAATTCCTGGGCAATATGCCTCATACTCAACCCATTGGTTAAAGGTGGTTTGCATATTGTTTTGATGTCGAATGGGTTTCAGCAGAGTTTCCAAGCAAAAACAGAGTAGGAAGATAGGCCTGTGGAGCTGCTTCTGAAGATCAGGCTGTACAACCCCAGGGGATCACCGCAATGGGCTCCTCAGTCAGTCTTGGTGGTAGCACAGCACAGGCAGGGCTTTGTTCAGTAGGACATAGGGTTGCCCTGAGTTAAAGCCAGTTGGATGATAACTACCAACTTTGCTTTTTAGTCAAGTCAGAGCTGATTTACTCGAAGTCACTACATGATTCAAAAGAAAGCAAGTATTTTTACAAAGCACATGTTCTCATTTATTTCCTCAAACATGCATATTCATGCAAGGTACTTCCAAGTGTGGCAGAAGTGCACATATAACTGTTCACTCATGTTGAGTAACTATTTCCGCATTAGTTAATGTCTATGTTGACTTAACTCACTTCAATGCCTTCAGGGTTTTGCTTTCTTGTAGGACACAGATAGGTCCCACCTCTGGAGACAAATGTATGCTCACTGGTGGTCCCTCAGGACCAAGGAAGCTATGTTTGGAGCCCTAGGCACCTATCCTCTGAAAAGGAGACCTCCAGAATGACATACTCTAGTGAATGCCATATTACTTAGAAAGCCAGATTTTGTATTTATGTATGCATCATTAAAGAAAACATCAACATCAGTATGGGGTGAGAAGAAATAAGTGGGTACTTGATCTGCAGAAAGTCAAATGATAGTATAAAAATCACTTTATGGTCCTTATAAAAACCTACCGACTATAAATTGAAAGGTTTCCAAAAAAAAAAGTATGCTGCATTGGGGGAGAAAGCTATGCTACACTGGAGGTGCTCAATCATCTATGTCAAAGAACCACCGAACAAACAGACAAAATGGAACTGCTTTTGAATGATCATCAGCAAACTTTTACGTGTGTATGCTATTGATGAGGACATTGTTCAACAAGTTTCACATTCTGCTGGATCAGCTTTTATTGGAACAGAAAAATTAACAAACCTCTTGGAGTTCATTGGCCAGGGAACACTCTTCTAAACATTTCCCAGAGTGATTCCTGGCTGCAAGGTCGGAATTCCCAGTGGTGCATGTGTAGTTAAGTGCTATGCTGCTATTCTAGAAGTTGGAAGTTTGCTCCTACCCAAAGGCACCTTTTCTAAAATAGCAGCCACTAAAACTCTATGGAACAAGTTCTACCCTGGCACCCATGTGGCATCCATGAGTCAGAATTGACTCAATACTAAATGGTTTCGTTACGTAGATTCCCCTTGAGACCCAGCACAGCAAGCTAGCTGTGAGCCAGATTCGGTTGTGTTCCCCTTACATAAGGCCCTCAGGTAATTCAGATACACATCAGTCTATTAAATCCCCATCATCAATTCACAAGCCAATATTTTGGAACAAGATTGTATAGTTAAATCTGTTTCTCAGAGGAGATCCCACACTTTGAATTAAACTTTTTTTCTCCCATTTAAAAATATTGATGAAAATATATAGAGCAATACACTCTTTCCACCACTTTTACATGTACAATTAAGTGGCACTGGTTACCTTCACAAGTTATGCAAAAATCTTTATCATTTTTCTCCATGCTGTACCACTGACATTGATTTAAGCTTTGCCAACTCTTTATGGTCTTATCTAACCTTTCCGGTTGCTGTTGTTGATTTGGTCTGACATATGAGTAGGAATTTCATTAAAAGTGCGCAATGCTCAAGGGAGAAATACTTATTATTAAGATGAGGGTGGTTTTTTACTCAATGAAGACCTCATGTGTAGAGTTTTGGTTCTAGTTTAAAGATGCTGTCAAGGCAATCATTCAAGGGTTTATCCATCCACATGTTCTCAAGAGCCCAAAGCCTTAAGTTCTCATTCTAGAGCATCATGTACTATGTAGGAAAGTTACTTAATCTTTTTGAACTTCACTGGCATTAAGTTTTGCATGAAGGATAAGTGTGATTTTAACACTGAAGCAGCAAAGGCTTCCCACTCCATCTATGTGCCTGCATTGTCAAAAAATCAAAGGATCTGAAGAGGGTTAAAGTGTTCTACCAACTCCTTGCACCTCCTTAAGGTGCAAGGTGTGATTAAATGGACATATAATTTTAAAATCATCTTGCTATTTTTTCAAAATTCTTTCACTACCATTCGTATAAGTTCAATGTCCCTAAGCTAAAATTTCTCCTTTTGCTCTTTCTCCACCTCTCCTATACTGCCACTAATTATCTTCACTTTCTCTATATTTGCTGGGGAAACAGATGCGACTTTCCCCTCCCGTAAAGGGTTACCATCTTGGAAAGCCAAGGGGAAGTTCTGCCTTGTGCTTCAGGACCTCTCTGACCTCAGCCTTGACTTGATGGCAGTCAGACTGTTCGTTTGATATACTAAATTCAAAAGAGATCATGTAGTATGTGCCCTTCTAAGACTCCTTTATTTCATTCAACATCATGTTTTCAAAGTCCATCCATGGGGCAGCATGGATTGGAACTTCATTTCTCTTTGTGGCTGAAATGGTGGAGTTGTCCCCACCACCTCACTGCCCGATCATAATCTCCCTGCTTCACTGTATCTAAAAGTTAGGCTGAAGAACATGATTTAGGAATAGAAAAGCAATTGAATTTTGTGATCTGACTCCCAAGATTCAATCAGTCAAAAAGGCAAATGCAGGCCTTTTACGACCAGGGATTCAAACTGGTTCTTATCTCTCAGTCATGGTCCATAAAATGAAATGAGAACCGACCTGAATTTTTAAAATTTGAGTGAAGTAGAATGATAACTGGAATGAGGAAACTTACGGACAGAACAATGGGGGACTCAAAAGAGGTGTAGTGAGTCCTCTCAAGACCCAGATACAGTAGATTAGAGTGTTGCCAGGGCTGTGGGGTGTGGGCACTCAATCAAACCGGCATAACTGCAGCCATCTTTGAGTGGGGCAGCTCGGCTTTCAACTCCGCTGTCAGGAGATGTGCTGCCATCCAACATGCAAGCTGTTCTCGCTCTCCTAGAGGGAAACTAGGGTTCTATCAGGGTGCTGACCAATATTTTTCCTTGTTCCTGGTTCACGCACTGGATACATTTAATTCCTTCCTGGTTTTGCTTCCCCAGTCATAACCGAACTGGCAGAATTGGTTCCAAGCCCTGCTTACAATTATGGCAGGGTCTTTTCTGGCTTGAGCTTACCTTATGGGTCCAAAGGACCAAAGGAGAATCCAAGGAGAAAGGGGGAAGAGGAGACCACAAACTGAATTCAATGGCATTGAATGGGTTCTGACTTAGAACGACCTTATTTGGGGTTTTTGAGGATGTCAACTTCTAAGGGAGCAGACAGTCTCAACTTTGTCTCAAGGAGCAGCTGGTGGGTTTGAACAGCTTCCCTGGCATGTAGCAGCCCAGTGCTTCCCTGACAGTCCCACAAGGGCTCTAGCAGGGCTCGCTTGCTGCTTCACATTTTACCCATCAGATTTCCAGGACACTGTGTGGAGGCTGAGAGGAGTCAAGTTTGTTTCACCCCCCTTCGTTTGGGCACATGGGGTCAGAAAAAGGTTAACACCTCCACCAAAGCATTCTCCAGACTTTTTGTGTTTTGAACATACAGTGCTTAACTGCTGTGGCTCTGATGAACCAGAAGTAGGGACAGTGTACCTGTAGCAGTTCAGAACTCTGTTAGCGGAGACTAGCACTTTCCTCCAACACCAGCTGCTACCCCCTTGCAGGTCCTCTTGGCATTCCTAGCAGACAGCGTAGAACTTTACTCCATATGGTTCTGAAGGAGATCAGTACGGGACCTTTTGTTCTTCAAGGCCTTTCTGGGGTCGAGATGGGAAATGCATGCCCTCTTGTACTTTTCATTGCAAATGGTCTCCAGTCACATCGTCAAGCATGATGGATTAGAGGTTAGCAGTGAAATCATATGATACCATAGAGACACTTCAGCAATAAAATTTGGACCTTAGAACATTCTATGTTTGACTGTGGAATATTTGAACATAAATGTCAAGCTGCCAGGAAGTCTAACGTCCAAAATTAAGCCTCCCCAATAAATAAAAGTCCAAAGGTACCAAAATAAGAAAGTGAAGTTGAAAGTTAAATTACGCCCCTTTCATTCAAGATCATACCCAAAGACATAATATTTCAGTTTCTTATTCCCCTTGGTTTTAGCAAGAAGGGTTCTTGATGGTCTAGGTGGAGTCAAGTGTCTTGAGGTCTTGGGTGGGATGGGGTTATCTGTGTAAAGTCTGGAGTCTTGGTATCTGGGTGGGGTTGAGGATATTGGGGGTCTGAGTGGAGTTGGAAGCCTTGTTTGTCTGGTGGTGGTTGAGGGTTTTGATGGTTCTTTCAGTTGCTGCATCCCAGGCTCTCGTTCCAGGAAAGGGCCCCCAAGTCTCTGGTAGGCCACATTTTGAAGTCACTCAAAGAGTTAAAGCCACACAGATTATAACACTGCGTGCCTACCAGCACATTTTGAAAATAACCCCATTGCCCACACAATAGATTACTTCAAGCTTATTCATCTTCCTAGGCACTAGTACTGGGTATTGCCAACTGAAAGGTCAGCATGTCAGAAACCACTAGTTGCTTCTGGAGAAAAAGACAGCACTTTCTACTCCAGTAAAGAGTTATAGTTTTGAAAATCTCTGTGGGCACTTCTCCCTGTCCTGAAGGGTTGCCGTGAGTCAGAATTCACCCAGTAGCCAGGAGTGTGGAGTCACTTGAAGAGAATAAGGGCAAGTACTTGTCATGCAAGCCCATGCTAGGTGACCAAAGTCGATGGGGAGGTTAATGATGGCAGGATGCTTACCACATGTGGGAGAGAGAAACTCACTCCTGTAAAAAGCCTGTATTTCAGAGAATGGAATTTAAGACATCACCGCCTAAAATACATTTTTATGGTTCAAAATAAATATCTTATTAAAAATAATTTCCTACCCAAGGGCTTATTTTCTACCCAAGAGGCTTCAAACGTAGACATCAACAACAAAGGCCAGCATTTCTCCAATGGCAGCGTCACAAAGAGAATACAGAGAATTCCTCCTGTCCATGCCCAGAACACATGCTGCTAACTTATGGATTGTCATCTTAAATTATGCAAAATTTCAGCCACACATCTATGGAAAAAGGACTTCATTTCCTCGGGGAACTAAATGTGTGTGTGTGTGTGTGTGTGTGTGTGAGACGGTGGCAGTGGATATTTTTAAAATCTAAGATACAGTAGAATTCAAGGAAATTGTTGCTTGAGCAGCACGTTGCCAAAACCCGAAATCATTGTTTCTTTGTCTTGAACATAATGAGAAGGCTGCAGCTTTAAGAACTAAGATTTACCCCATCAGGCATTAAGGGTGTTCAGAAACTATGTGAAAAATCCTACTTGACATCTCCAAGACATTTATATCTGTTCAAGTCAAAAGCAGAGGGAGAAACATGTTAATTCTCTCGGCCTTCTGATAGCGCATGCACAAGATCTCTCAGCCCCACAAAAGGATCCAAATATATGCCCTGGGACTTCAGCTGCCTTAAAATATAGACTTGCATTTATCTTGGCCACATTAACGAGATCTGCTTGACCAATACATTTATATTTATGATGACTAAGGGCAGATTATGGTTGTTAAAATTTGTCCTAGGGACATGAAAACACTCCTCTGTCATTAATACATTTTGTAATATAAACTATGATGTCAGGTCAACGTAAAGGGTAAAAACGTTCCTAAAGTATGCACACATCATTTTTTAAAGCAATTGAGCCTAATGGAATAACAAAGGTCATCATAACAAACCATTACAGCCTTGGTCTTGGCAACTCTGGCCACAGAAGAACCTCCAAGAAACGATCATCATTCCTCCAATGTTATGGCATCCAGACGACAGGCATGGCTCACAAATGAGTCATATGGGCTCAGATCCTCGGTAGCTATGTGAGCACGGGGAGATCAATTATTCACGTGTTTACAAAGAGCTTTCCTGGTTGATGTTAGCCAGAGCTGCTTGCAAAGAAGAGCTCTCCAGCTGTCCTTGGCCGTCCTGGGCCTCTGACCAACAGGGCACTTTAATTGCTGGGTAAACCATCGGGAAGGTGCCCCTCCCCTAGACCAAGAGCACCCAATCTCTCTGGGACTTTATTAGGTGTAAAAATATGAATCCAAAATCATGATGACAATGATGTTATTTAGCACACTCTCGACAAATGCCAGGGAGAGAAATGACGCTTTAATTAGACTGCACTGGCTCCGTCAAGCGAGTCTGGGCTGCTGCAGACACAGGTTGGGGTAGGTGAAGAACAAAAAATACCAAACTCCCTGCCATCGACTTGATTTCAACTCACAGTGACGCTACTGGACAGAGGACAACAGCCCTGGGGTTTATGAGGCAGAAGCCCCATCTTTCTTCCATAGAGAGGCCGTTGGTTGACAACTGCTGATGGTGTCCTTAGCAGCCCAATTCACAACGGTCTCCACCACCAGAGCTGCATTGGGGTTGGGGCACAAAAGAGGGAAATACTCAGGGAGGTGTTAGGCAGCTAAGTCTAGACTCCTCTGGGAAGTTAAGAAAACAGGGCTCTCGACCACCAAGGTGGAAAAGATCGGGTTGGTCAAAAGCCAAAAGTGGGTGAACTTGACCCCCTCATTAAAAATGGCTTTGGGAGAAGAAGTTGAATGGAAAGTCACTTCTTGGCTCCTTTTGTTACTTAACAAAACCTAGAGCCTTTCCAGGAAGACAAACAAGGTAATTAAGACAATTTCTATATCTGAGCTATCCTGCAGCACATGAGACACAGTCACTCCATCGAGGGTCCCATCAGCTGCGTTTTGAGAAAGGGCAAGATCCTAACAAGAGTTGTGACCTGAGGCTCTTTTGAAGAGAGGATGATAGGAGCAGATGAGGGATCCCTTAGATATATTTAAATTTTCCCAGTTCCAAGAACAGGTCAGCTATTGAGTCAGATATTTTCCTTTGCTTGAAATTGGGCGACTCTAGACAGTCTTACAAGTCCTTTTGTCCATTTCTAAGAAAGTAGAAGAAACAAATACTGCTTGTTCGAGCTTACATGAAGTTACAATATCACTCAAAATATGGTCTCTTGGTTTGTTCTGCTCAATGGGGTGGATACAGCTCTAGGGGAGAGAAGTGATAATGGAGTTGCAAAGCAAGGCCAGCAGACCAACAGGTGGTGCCCATCCTGGCATACAAAGTGTTCTGGAACACTATGAACATGTCCTGACCAAAAGGTCTGTGGCTCACCATCACCTGCTGCATCAGGGGTCACAGATGCAGCAGGTTCTTTCCATAAAAAAGTTAGAAACGCTGCCCTATAGAATTGCTATGAGTTGAACTCGACTTGATTTACTATTTTGAGCTGGAGATTGAAGCACTGCAGTCAGGAAAGGATAAATAGCATCTGGGTTTGCTTCAAGAAGCAGTGATGTCACAATGGTTTACACATTAGGCTGGCTAACCAGAGTCTGTAGTTCAAATCCATCAGAAGCTTCTCAGCAGAAAGATGGGGTTATCATAAAGATTTACAGTCTCAGAAACCCTATATAGAGTCACTAACAATAGGTATGTCATAGGAAATAGGTAAGAGGCAGGACTATTAGGCAACATTGTGATAAACGGAAAAAAAGACTGAAATTGTCAAGGATTTGTGTTGCTTGGATCCACAAACAATACTCATAGAAGCAGCTGTCAGGAGATCAAAAGGTGCTTGGCATGAGGTAAATCTTTTGAACACGCCTCTTCAGAATGTTGAAAAGCAAGGATATTATTTTGAGGACTAAGGTGCACCTGATCCAAGTCATGGTTTTTTCAGTCACCTCATATGGATGGGACAGTTGGGCTTTGAATAAAGAAGACTGAAGATGAATTGGTGTGTTTGTAGTGTGATGCTGGAGAATATTGGAACTACCAGGGACAGCTGGAAGGACACACCAATCTACCTTGGTAGAAGTACAGTCAATGGGCTCCTCCTTACAGGCAAGGATAGTGAGACTTCCTCTCATGTCCCTTGTACATGTTGTCGGGGGAGACCCGTCCCAGGAGAAGGACTTCTTGCTTAGTAAAGCAGATGGAGCAGAAAAAGAGAGGGAAACTCTCATAGACATAGGTTGACATTGTGGACTCAAGCAGAGGGACCACTGTGAGAAGGGCGAACACCTGCACTGTTCCCATTCTCTGATACCTCAGGTTGCTGGGGCACCTAACAGCAGCATGAGCAGTGGCTTTGGTTTTGTTAGGCATGGCTTCCTTTGTCACACTCAGAGCATCTGTGAATGTAGAGCTGAACAATAAGTCTGCAGACAGGGGCGGGAGGTGTTGTTTCCTGAGGCTCTTACTAGCAGACCAGGTCTACGTCACTCTCTCCGAGTATCTTTAACCCTTTGAGACTGAGCCCCGTACTTCTGCACCAACCAGAGCAAAGAAGAGGACGACAAGAGGGACCATTCAGAGAGGCCTCTTCCAGGTCAATGCAGATACTTTCAATGTCTCCCATCTTCCCCAGAATGCATCACTTCTGCTAACGAGGATTACTGTCTTGGTTGGAGCTCTCCCAGAAATCAGGTCAATGTTCCTCAAAGGGTGGCAGGCATCCTTGGGTGCTAGAGTCTCCTCCGCTGCTTGTCGCTTCTCTCGAGGTTCCAATCCATTCGGAGTTTCTAGAACTCAACCCCTGGAACATGATGGAGCCATTCTGCTCTGATCCATGCAGAATCACTGAGAGTCAGAAACGACCTGAATGAAGGCCATGAGTTGTATTAAACACAGACAAAGAGGTTTCTCTCCTGTAAGTCTCTCTATAGTCTTCAAAGTTCTTTTCAAGAGGAGAGAGGTGTGTGGGACTTTCCTGCCACAATCTTCCGTGGCAGCATTCCTCCCAGCAGACTCTCCCATCCCAGTCGAACCTTGGGCAATACACGGTTAGACAGGGCATCAATGCCACCCATTCGCTGTACAATCCAGTGCTGGTTTGAGCGCCTTCCTGCAGACGGTGATGTGATGCCAGTTCTCAGAACTGCTCCCGCCATCACGGATTGCTTGATTTGTCCAACTCTGGGCAGCATTCTGAGCACGCCTGCCATTGCTGATGGTGGCGGCCTCACAGCCGTTTTCCAAAATCCCACTTGCTTAGTCCAACTCGACATAGAGGTCTCCACTCACGTTTCCCCAATCAGCAGCTCTCTCCCACGCTCATCTCCTGTCTCTCCTAGCGAAGTAGTCAAGGAGTATCCCCCTCTGTGGACTATGGCCTCATTCATATTTGACTCACTCGGATTTCTTTGGGGCTCTTGTGTGCAGAGTTCCATTTGTACCCAGGTGTATCAGAATAGAACAGAGTTTCATGGGGTTTCCCAATGACCAAATATTCAGTATATATATATATATATATATATATATATATATATATATATATATATATACACACACACACACACACACACATATATATATATATACTCTTCTAAGTGTGTTATCCATTCGAACCTTCCAGGAACTCCCTTGTGTATATGAGCTGCAGCTTGAATCTCCTGATTCTGAGCTTCCAACCTTGTCTGTGAGGTGGGTATAAAGGTAAGGCTTCCGGGCACCAGCCAAGAGAGTCTTTCCTCCACAGTCCTGTGCAAATTCTTCAACGCAGGCTGTTTGCAGTAGAACATTGCCACCCAGCAGAGGTCAATACTTTGGCCTGACCCAGAATGTCAATCACACACTGCTGTAAAGAGACCTTAAATGAGGGTCTGTGATCACCTATAGCCTTGACCCTGTATTTCAAGTGAAATGGTGTGCAAATGTTCCGTATCCAAAATAAACGGGACATCAGCCTGCCTCTTGGCATTAACCAACTCATTAAATATAAAATAAACACAAGTAAATGGCTTTTAAATCTCACGGACAGAAAGCTTGGCAACAACTCCAAGACTCTAGAGGTCATTGGAAACTCTGCCTTCAAACAGGAATCTTCCTGGCACTTAGAGGTTCAGAGACCCCTGTGATGGTGTCATACTGCCCCCTTTTGTCTGAGGGTTGTTCTGGCCACTGAGACCAAGGGATGTGGGAAGTGTAGCCTGTAACATGGATTGTGCTTTGGGGAAGCTGCTGTTGCTGCCACAAAACTGAATTCCAAGCTCACTGTCATCGAGTCAAGTGTCTAATGTTTCCCAGAATCTTTTATGGGAGTAGAAACCCTGTTTCTCCCCTAGAGCAGCTGGTAGTTTTGAACTGTTGGTCTTGAAACACGTAACTCACTATGCCACTGAGGTTCTGGTTTTCCTGCTGACCAGGAGGTAGATGTGTGGGACTCAGACATTCAGCTTGCCGCTGACCACAAAAAAAGCCAGGAAACAAAAATTGACACATTTCTCCTACTTGGATCATGGATATCCATGAGCAGCAGTCAAAGAATCAGAGTGTCACCCCCCGGCACATCTGCTGTAACATATCTCTTGAATGTCCTAAAAAGTAAGGATGTCCTGCGGCCCACTGGGATGGAGGTTCAATTCCAGCAGCGGCTCCACAGGAGCAAAGACTGGGCCTCCTACTTCCACCACCAGAGGGCAGTGATTCCCGCTCCCCACCCCCCCCCCCCCCCAAAAAAAAAAAGCAAGGATGTCACTTTCCTGTCTGAGGTGTATCCAAACAGCTTCCAGGATCCAGGGAAACCAATCCTCTTTCAAGGTCTGGTTTCTTGCCACTAGTCAACATGGTGTCCACTTATTCAGTTTCTGAAAAACTTAATCCACTCCGCAATGTGATCAAACAGTACCAGTGAGAGGTAGACTTCATCTTATGTTAGAGTTAGAATTCCATCAGCAAACCAATTAAATATTTTTAAGTGAATTTACCTACTTGCCTTTCACCTTCTAAAGATTTTCAGCGACTCAGCTCAAATCAAGAAATGGTATTTTTTCCCTCATGCGGGAACTTGAGAACTTTTTTGCCTGCGCCATGGGTGGCTGAGTCCCACAAGGACTTAGATGTTCAGCGACAGCCCATTTGCTGTCCTGAGCACTTTTAGGAAACACACCCTGAAGGCAGAGGAAGGAAGAGCACCTGCAGGACCAATTCCCACCTTCAAGACCATTTCCAGCATCCAGGTGAGCCAGCAACCAGTGGCCCATGGCCCTGGGTCCACTCCGGCTTCTGGTGACCCCACTTGATTCCAAGTGGAGCTGTGCTCCCAGGGCTTCCAAGGAGTGGTTTCTCTGAAGGAGACTGCCGGCCCTCTGGTTCTGAGGGTCTCTGAACCCGAGTGCACTAACCCTTTGCACCACCCAGGGACTCCACTTTTCCAGGTTAAAAAAGAAACACACGCACACGCGCACACACATGCAGGCGCACATGCACTCCCCCCTACCCCCCAATATTTTTAATAGCATGAGCTGCGCTGTCATTCAATGCCACTAGGTGGCATCTTCTCAGGGACAGTTGTTGGAAGGGAAGGAGCCTGGTGGGGAGTGGGTTACCTGTGTGGTCTACTAACCGTGAGTGAGCAGTTTTCTCCTCCTCTTAGAGTGGCATTCTCGGAAATCCACAGAAGCCCTCCTACCCTGTCCTATAGGGCCCCTCTGAGTCGAAATCAGTGCAATGGCAGTGAATGTTTCAAGTTTGTTTGTTTTCTTAATTAAGAAAGGCACAATATAGTCCCTAGACAACACCACACAGCATCTCAGACAACAGCCAGTCACTTTCTCTAGCTGGTGGCCCTGCTGGCTCTTGAGTCTCTATAAAGTTTTTGAATCACAACAGAATGCAGTGGATGTTTTCCTTCATATCCAGGGAGTGCTGTTTATCTTGCTTTTCACACGAACCCTGTGGGAGACTGGCAGCAACGCTGCTCTTGATTGAGCATTGATTCTCGACCCTGACATTTCTGCCGTCCTAAGCCTTGTGTGCTATGAGGATCCATCAAATCCTGATGGAGACTGTCTGAGGAGCCATAATTCCAGACCCAAGGAGAGCTATGAAAAATTGGCGTCTTAAGTGTTTTCTGTCAGGTTCTTTAAGCTCCTTTAAAAACTACCAGAGGGGCTTGACAAGAGACAGTGAATAATGAAACGATATTCTAGCCTTATGATTTCCACTGAACACCCAAGGCATGGAAGTAATGAAACAATCTAGAACATTCTTCTGGTCCTCCCTTCCACTCTCCCTCTTTCTCTCCTCTTCTTTTCCTCTCCGGTGTAATGAAGCAATGGAAATGAGTGTTCTCAATGGTGAATGGAGAGCAGGAAGAAGGACTATGCCACAATCACATTGAACAGAGGGCTTCAGAATCCTGTCTTGTTGCTTATGTGACTTATTGAAGTCCTGCTGGGTTATCTAGACACGTAGCAGGGAGACACAAAATCTCAGGTCTAAAGGAGATGCTGAGGGGTAGTCCCGGGCCACTGAGGGCCCAGGGTGGCCATCGTTCAGGATATTTTCTGAAAGCATCTGCTTCCCGGAGATGCAGTTTCTACTACTGGCCCAGCAGGTACACAGGGTCTCCTACTTTGATGATCCCAGGGTTTTTGAGAACAAAATACTGCCCAAAGAGAGGTGATTTCCCATATAACTCTTTTTCAGAAGGGTCACACAGGCGGTAACTGCAATAAGAGAATAAGGGAAAACAGTTAGAGACCACGCATCACAACCAAAGAGTGTTCAAACCGCGCGTGGTTTCCCCTTGACTGAGCCCCACCCACGGGGCTGTCCCATGGCTCAGCTTGGGCCCAGGGGCTCAGTGCCACCGGCAGAGGCCCAGAGAACCTTGCCACCTGGCCTTGGGCATGGAGCAGCCAGCCCAGCGCACCTACAGAAGTCTAACCAAGGGCACAGGCCCATCTTCTCTCAAGGTCTGTTTGTTTCCCCTTTCTTTTCTGTATTAAGAGAGTTTCACAAGTTGTCACTCTTGAGTCAACTCTGGATCATGGCGATAGCGACCCGCGTGTGTCCATGGAACCAGGCACAGGGAACTTTCCGTGGCTTGGTTCCCAGGCTCTTCCTCTTGGTTCCTCTGGGCAGACTGGAGGAACCAGCCAAAGATGCTACCTGTTCAGGCCACCCAGGGCTCCATGAAGAGATAGCCCAAACACTTTAAGTGAGAATGAACAATCCATTCCAGAAGAAAGAAAATTTGGGTGTTTCTTTTTTAAAGAAAACGTTTTGAACTGATGGTGGTAACAATTATAAAATTACACAGGATTTTTACTGAATTATGGGTTGTGATCATATCTGTAAGAGCTCTCGATAAAATATTAAAATTTAAAAGTGAACAACCCACTCTTATCCACCTGATGATCACTCACAGTAATGCTGGTGTTCTGACTCACAGTGACCCTGCAATACTGGGCTGGACCTCCCCCAAAGGTTTCAGAGACTGTAAATCTTTCACAGGAGTAGAAAGCCTGGTCTTTTCCCCCAGTGCTGCCTCTCCAGGGTTGTGGAAGAACCAAATGAGATCACTCACGACCTCTTGTGGGGAGAAAGAGGTATTACAAGACATCAAGCACAGTTCACCAGACTGAAAGTCAGACAGTATTGTCTGATACAAGGATCTTCTGCAACTTTTGTCCAGTCCACATAGTTCTATGTATATTAATCTATTCCACACTCACGGAAAAGTTCATTACTCAGTGCATATTCTCTTGCCATGAATGAAAGACATGCACAAACCCAGTTCTGAGACCTGGGGGTGAGAATTAAAGAAACAGCCCCAAGAAGTGCTGATCCAGCCATCCTAAAGCCCAGCCAGTGGAGTGGCTGGCGGGTTTGAAATGCTTATCCTCCGGTTAACATTCCCAAGTGTAGCCCATCACACCACCACAGACCGGTTTCCTTTCGTGGGCTTTAACATTTCACTAGCAGCGTACATGTGTTTGAAGCCCTGGGGGTGTAGTGGGTTATAGGCACTAGGCTGCGAATCGCAAAGCCGGCAGTTCAAAACCACCAACCGCTCCTTGGAAAAAAGATGAGGCTTTCTATTTCCATAAAGAGTTAGAGTCTCCGAAACCTGCGGGGGCAGTTCTACCCTGTCCTATCACGTCCCTATGAGTCAGAATCTTCCTGGATGCAGAAAGTTTTGTTGTTGTTGTTGTTGTTGTTTTTTAATTAATCCCAGCAAGGATACACAAGGCCCGATAGAGAATCCAAACCAAAGCAAGACTCTGCTATAGATTCCAAGTCACAGCGACCCTGCAGGACAGAGTGGGACTGCTCCCCAGGGTTCTCAAGGGTTTACAGGAAACCTCATCTGTCTCCCGTGGAGTGGCTGGTGGGGCCCAACTGCTGGCCTTTCGCTTCACAGCTCAACCAATTACATCACCAGGGCTCACTCCAACATAAAAGGCCTGTGACAAAATGTTCTTATGGTCAACAATATTCACACTGCCACCAACGTTTTTACTGAACATCTAAAGGAATTTCTACCGAGTCCACGCCTGCTCCTGGCCCCCCTGCACGAATCACAGCAGAACTGTGTTCTAGGGGGTTCCAGAGGCCGATTTTCAGGAAGTTGGTGGCCAGGCCTTTCTTCTGAGGCAAGTCGGGGCTCATTCAAACCTTCCAGGTAGCAGCTGAGCACAGCAACTGTTTACAGAGCCCAGGGTCTCCACTCAGTATCTATAAATCAAGTTTCCCCTCGTCTCTCCATTGGGAGCCATAATGTTGAAGGCACAGTGTGAGATTCCACCAATCCTGAGACTGCAGGAATCCCTGAGCGAGCCACTCTCGCGTAAGAAAGAAAAGAGCAGTCATGTCGCCCTGTTTTTCTGTTAGCAGACAGGCCCCCCCCCACCCCCACGGGATGCTGTGAGTTTCTGGCAATGGCCTCTAATTCCTTGCCTGTACTTGGAGGAGAGAGATGTAGGTGATTAATTTGACCCTTCTACCCAATATTCCTCATGCCATGTGTTATAACTCTGGATTCTCTGCCTATGCCCATGATCCCATTTTGCTACAAAATTAGGGTGGGAGATAGCTTTAGACTCTGCTAGGGGGTACAATTTATGTCACCATCCTTTACCTCCTTGTCAGTATGGTCTGCTCAAAGACGAAACCCACCCCTTCCTCAGAGCTATTCCTCAGTATACAGGGCCAGCTCACATAGAGAGAAAGCCCAGGACCATCAGAAGAGCATGTTACAGATCTCTGTCTGAAGTGGTGGAGGCCGAGACCAGAGACACCAGAGACTATGGCAAGTGGACTCTGGGTCAGTGCAAGAGGAGCAGTGCGGAGACAGTGGGATGGTGACCTTGAGACTCCGACGGCTTCCTGCAAGGGATCACATGGCGGAGAGGCTGAGGCACAGACAGAGACTTGGCTGCTGCTTGAGGAGGTGGTGCTGTGGATTCATGACTCTGTCCCTACTGTTCACTGATCAGTAACCTGCTACCTCCCCCAAGAAGCCCTTTCATCATGAGTACTGCCCGTGAATTCTGTGTGGCTATTGCAACCGATCAGGGACCCCAACATAGAGTGGGGTGGGAGAACGGGGTCGTGTCACGACAGGGAAAGGAGGGTGGGCCATGCAGGCATGCCTGAGCCCTGACTGGTGGCAGTGGGCAGCCATAGGGCCACGCCCCCATGTAGTTGACTGCACAGGGGCTCAGCGATGCCAGGCTGGCTTCTTTCCCACTCTGCTTCGCCTTGCTGCACTGTGTGTGACAGCGCACGCAGTGAGATCATACTGCTAAGAGCTTGAATTCCAGGAGCCCAGCAGGCACCGGGAGCAGCCGGACAGACAGGCAGCAGCAGGCAGAAGGCAGCGGGCTCCCAGCAATTGCCCAGGAGCAGGGAGGGCGTTGCTGACACTGTTATTTGATTGTTTCCCATGATTTATGGAAAGAGGCTTGGCATCCAGGGCCTGAGCTCTGCCCACTTGTCCTGGGGACAACATGCACTGCAGCCTCCCCAGGCTATGGCAGTGTACTCTCAGGCAGCAATACGAGAAGAGAGTTCAGCGGGCTGGACTGCTGAGCCGGCCAGTCAAAGCAATGGGGGTTGGACCGCAGGGCTGCGCAGAGCCTGCAGAAGATCAGGTGTCCGATACTCACTTCCTGTCTGACTCCAGGCCGGGGGACCAGTAAGCCTTCTCTAAACAGGCTCCCAAGTGGAGGAGGGACTAAAAGCCTGGGGGATTCCCCCAAAGTCAGGGTGACTCTGAGAAGCCCACCTCTGTGAGCAGCACACCAACTTGCTCCAGTCAGAGGAAGAAGCCACACTGCCAGGACCATGGGGGGTGAGGGGGGGGGGGCGGCAGCAGGGCAGCACTGCTTATAGCAGCACTGCTTAGACTAGCCAAAGCGTGGGCTCCAATGGATAAGCAAAGTGTGGCGTGTGCACAGAGCTGCCCAGATGGGCAAAGAGTGAATCAAGTGTTAATGGAAAGATTGCTGGGTCAAGTCCCCCAGAAGGGCCCCGGGGTCCGGGGTGAGGGGAGGCCTTCAACAAGATGGTGGCAGCCAGGGGCTCCAGCACAGCTGTGGCTATGAGGATGGCGCAGAAAAATGGCATCGCCCCCACCCCGGCCCCAAGGCACTTCTGGAGTCTTTACACGAGCTCGGCTGGACTACTGCGGCTGCCCCGGGCAGCGTGAGATCCTGCCCGCCCGCGCGGCTGTACCTCTTCAGGGTCTCCAGCGGCTCCTTCCTGTCCATGACTCCGGTGTCGGGGTCCACGGTGGTTAGGATGCACCTAGGCACACACACACCGAGCGTCGCGCAGGGTGGCGGGGGCTGACCTTGGCCTCCCCCAGGCCCGCCTCCGCCCCTGCAGGGGCAGTAGAGTCTTACCTGGTACAAGCCATCACCCGTTTCAGCTCCACGTCACCCACCTGAAGCTCATCCCAAGAATCCTAAGGGACAAAGCACACGAGGGCTGTCAGGACCCCGCAGACGCATAAGGAACTTCCTACCCCACAGCTAGCACCTGAGCAGCGCCCGAGCAGGGCCCAGCGGTCTCGGGGGTTTCCAGGGCTGCAGGCGGTATGGGAGAGACTGCCTCATCTTTCCGCCAGCAGAGCGGTGGGTGGGTTTGAACCACAGACTTTTGGGTTTGGCAGATCAGCACTGCCGTGTGTCGTGTCTCTGTGTGAGCTGACACCTCGTGGCACCACCAGGAAGCACTGTGCAGACCTTTCCTCAGCCCTGCCAGCCTGTCAGCCTCCCTCAGGTGCCCTCTCTGTGTTCCCACCTGAGGCGGCTGCGGCTGCTTCCCTTTCTTAAAAAGGTGGTGGAAACGCACCTCCTCCCTCAGGAGGAAAACTCACAGCTGGCTTAGGGGACTGTCTTGTGTCTCGGAGTAGAACGGCAGCTGTATGATTTTTAGTGGCTGGCTTTGGGGAAGCAGTTTGCCAGGCCTTTCTTCTTAAGCACCTCGCGATGAACTCTAACTGCCAACTGTTCAATTCACAGTAGCCAAATGCATGGAATGTTAGCACAATCAGGGAGGGTGGGGGGCGGGGGGGACTCCGCTTCAGAAAGTATTTCCTTCTCCCCTTGATCCCATATGACTCCTGAGTTGGGGAGGAGGAGGAGGAAGATGTTGTTGAGAGAGAGATGGACCCACACAGGACTGAAGCGGGGTGTCTGAGGCAGCTCCACGGACGACAAGGCCCTCGGTGGCTGCTAGCTTGCAGGAACAAACCCCCCTGCCCCTCTAATCCAGCGGGGAGACCAGGCACGCACATCAAGGTCAATCTCCTTTTGGACTGATAAGGAAGCACACCATCCTGTGCCCACCCGGGGTTTGGAGGAAGGCCATCTTCTCAGGGGGAGGGGTGGTGGACATTTTTCAGAATCGATGGAAGCTTTTGCAGAGCTGAGTCTTCAAGGCTGAGGATTTAGGGAGGAGGGCAAGGGTTGGCAGGCAAAGAGTGACACCATTAAAAAACCCAACACGCCAAAGGACACCCAAGCCCAGTCCTGGGCCTTCTTCCTTGCTGCCTGAGGACAGTAGGGAAAGCAGTTGCAAATGAAAATCAGCCGACTGAAAAGAGGGTCACACTCCGAATTGTGATTGCGACTGTGTGCACTATTTTTGAAATAGTTCATGCAGATTTTTTTTTTGCAATCATAAAATGAGTCTTTTCATGAAACTGGACAACTCAGAAGAAAGCCCTTTGGTGGCACCCTTGCTTGTACAGTATGCATCTCTCCAGCGGAGGGCGTGTTGGTCAGCCAAGGTCAGAACCACTCCAAAAGGTGCCCAAACCCACTGCTATCCGGTGGATTCTGGCTCAGCCCCACTGTGCAGACTGCCCCCCTTGATAAGAGTTGAAAGCCATCTCTGCCCCTGAAGCTGTTGGCAGTTTGGAACTGCTCACCTTGTGGTCAGCAGCCAAACAGGAACCCAGGGTGCCCCGGGCTTCCCTTGGCAGCAACAAATGGATTCTGCCTCCTGCTGAACCCCTGTGTGTCAGAGGAGAACTAAGTCCACCAGGTTTTCAGTAGCTGATGTGTTTGGAAGTATATTGCCAGGCCTTTCTTCAAAGGCACTCTGTGCGGACTGGATCTGTCAACTGTTCCCCATTCACCCTCAAGCTCCTTTAACCCTAGGCACTACAAAAGGTAGAAAAGGAGGGACATGAGCATGAATTTGGGTTAGGGAATTAGTTGTACAAACATTTCCCCAGCCCCTACTATGAGCCATAGAGAATGTCGAGGTTGGAGACACAGTGAGTATGCCATCATTAGGAAGGTATTGACTTGGTGGTCGCAGAAGCCCTGGCGGTGGAGTGAGTTACTTATTCTTCTTTGGGCTGTTAGCCAGAAAGTCAGCAGTTAGAAGCAACCTCTGGGCTCTACGGGAGGATAGGCGAGGGAAACTGTCTGCTTCTCTCATGATTGATGGCTTTGGGGACCCTGGGGCCCATCCCTGTCTTGTGAAGTCCCTAGGAGTTGGAAAGGACTTGATGGACGAGCCTGGGTCGATAGGAAGTAGGGAGACAGAGTTGTGTTGGACAGACACGATGGATCTGGAGCTGTGCTAAACACCAGAGGAACCTGCACAAATCTACCTGTCAGACAGACAACTTTATGGGAACCCGGGATTCACAGTGGGACCCAGTGTTCAGAAGTAGGGAGGTGCAGTTCTGTTGAACACACAGGCTGGGCCCCAAAGGGACCGCATTCAGCACCACAGAGGGGCCTCTGAGGTCTTGAGTTCAACATGAGGAATTCCCACCAGGCAAGGCAGAGTGTGTGAGGCACACATGGGAGCACCAGCAGCTTAGAGAAGGACAGACAAATGCTCTCAGGACTTCACAGAGGATGCGGCTTCTAAAGAAGATTGGATTTTCAATGAGAGGCCAGGAGCAAACTCTGGGATAATGTCAGGAGATGAGACAGTGTTCTAGACCAGTGCACTAAAGTCTCAGTTTGGCACAGCCATGTGCCCCCCAACTCAGAGGTTGGTGGTGGAGCCTCCCCCCAGCAGCAGAGGGGAAGGAAAGGCCGGATGATCTCTTCCCACTGAGATTACAGCTGAGAAGACCCTGGGAGCTCAGTCCAACTTGGACACACATGGGGTATCGAGGGAGCAGCAGGTCCAGTTGGCACGCTTGGAGTTTGCATTAGGAATGAAGGTTGAATACACAAGCCCTGCTGAAGGTATGGAGGAGCTTAAATGTGAGAATGAGGAGGTGGAATCTTTTTGAGAAATGGGAACCATTAATGGTTGGAAGAAGACAGGGACATTGATGACGCCACACAAAATTTTGCAGTGAAAGCAATCAGCCCAGAGCTTCAGCAGGGAATGGGAAGGATGGTCTCAGAAATTCACAGGGGCAGTTCTTCCCTGTCCTGTAGAGTCACCATGGATTGGCATCATCTCAGTGGCAGCGAGCTTGGTTTGATTTGGTAAGCGTCCTTCTGACATCCTCTGCTCTGGTTTTCAGTCACAGTCCATCTGCCCCCAGCATTGGTATCCTTCATTTATGTCCTTTTCTGAATCCATCTTGAATGTCTAGTCAATGGTTTTTTACCTTCAGTAAAATTTTGCTTGCTTTTGATAGTAACAATATTGTTACTTTCCAAATTCTGTTGGATCCCTGTTCTGTGAAACGGGCTTATATACCGACCTCCTCCATCTGCAGAAGTCATGACCAGCTTAAGCATTGGGACTGAGTAAAGAATAGTTAATATAAAATATCAGAGATGACTTTGGAGGTACCCTACATTGATTTGTACACATTGTACTTTTTATTCATTGCCATATCAACCTTGAACCAAGGTCAAGAGTGTAGGTTATCTAGTAATGCAAGGTAAAGGGTAGTTCAAGTCCTGATGAGCTAGGCCACAATTATCAATCTATTTTCTAGACGAAGTAAAATCAACTTGGAAAGACGACACCAAGTTATACAGAAGCCAGAGACAACACTGAAACCAGAACCCTGACTTCTGGCTCCTGGGTCTTAGCTTCCTTCTCTTCAAGCACATCTTGTTGCCTCACATAAGGAGCCCTGGTGGAGCAGCTCCTGACCAGAAGGTCAGTGGTTTGAACCCACCAGCCGCTTCACAGAACAAAGATGAGGCTGTCGCGACCATAAAGATTGCAGCCTTGGAAACCCTGCGGGGTAGTTCTGCTCTGTCCTATGGGGTGGTTATAAGTCAGAACCAACCCAAGGGCTCTATCACTTCTCACAGTAAAACTGAAAGACGTAGTTGCCCTGGATAGAACGGCTTATAAGTTGGCTGCATGCCAATTATGTTTTCCTGCCCCAGCTACCCCAGCCTGCTCCTTTTCCCATATACAATCCCAGGCATCACCAGAATGCTTGAGTTCCTAGCTCAGAGCAAGTGCCTCTGAGTTTACCCACAACTAGCTACCATCCATCACACCGCTGGGTCCCCATGCTCTGCGTTTATCAAAATTAACTGATGGAAGTAGGCTTGGCTTTTGATACAGGGAGGAAATTAAATTCAATATCCAAAGGCAATTAGACAAATAACTCTGCCTCTAGAATCTGGAAGGACATTGGAAACCAGATACCAGGGCCCTTCAGACAAAGCCACCATGTAGATGTCTGAGGGTGGACTGGAAGTGGCTCTGCCATCTCTGCTTTTAGGCAAAGGCCCTCTCACCCAGCAGCCACTACAGTGGGGAAAATTGCAACTCACAGCGACCCTGGACCAGTGAGTCAGTCAGACCCGTTGGGTGTCTGAGACTTTGAATCTTCACAGAACCAGATAACCGCATCTTTCCCCTTCAGAACCGCTAGGGGCTTCAAACTGTTGACCTTGCAGCTATCAGGCCATTGCTTAGCTCACGATGCCAACAGGGCTATATAATCAGTAAACAGTGCATCCTTGGAAGTAATCTAATACAATATCTAAAACTCTCATAGATATTTAAATATAACATGATTTTTAATGTTTTTTAAAATCATCTTACAGCTCTCATCACAACCCATACATCCATCCATCATGTCAAGCATATTTGTATATATGTTGCCATCATTCTTTTCAAAACATGTTCTTTCTACTTGAATCCTTGGTATCAACTCCTCATTCTTTCCCTCCCTCCTTCACGATCCTTCCCTCTTGAACCCTTGACAAATTTATTAATTGCCATTTTTTTCATACCTTAAACCAACCGCTGTCTCCCTTTACCAACATTTCTTTCTTTCTTATTTTATTGTAGATCATTTTATTGAGTGCTCTTACAGCTCTTATTACAATTCGTACATCAATTATATCAGGCACATTTTTACATATGTTGCCATCATTCTTTTCTAGATATTTACTTTCTATTGAGCCCTTGGTATCAGTTCCTCTTTTTTTTTCTCCCTCCCCCCTACCCTCATGACCCCTTGATAGATTAAAAATTATTATTTTTTCACTATCTCATTCTGACTACTGTCTCCCTCCCCCCCCATGCTTTCTGTTGTTCTTCCCCCTGAAACAGAGTGTGTGGCTATGTGTAGATCATTATGACCTGTTCCCTCTTCCTCCCCTCCCCTCCCACGTCCCCCTGCCCTTCTGGTACTGTTATGCTCTTTCCTGTTCCTGGATTCCATGTGTTGTAAGTTCCTATCTCTTATCTAAACCTGTGTACATGCACTGGTCTAGTCTGAAGTAAGAAGCAGCACTGGGGTTAGGATAGAGGAAGTTTCAAGGAGCCAGAGGAATATTGTGTGCTTCATCGTCCTTTATTATGCCCTGGTTGACTCAACCCTTCCCTGTGACCTCTCTGTGGGTGGATGTTCCATTGTCTACAGATGAGCTTTTGGTATCTGTTTTGATCCTCCTCATTCTCAATGATGTGTTTTTTCATGGTTTGCTTGTTTGCTTGTTACAGATCTCCTAACACCTTTTACTCAGTCCTGATGACAACTCATGATCACACAGGCTGACGTGGTTCTTCCATGTGGGCTTGTTTGTCTGATGGATGACCACTTATCTTAATTCAAGCCTTGAAGACCCAAGAAGCTATATCTTTTAATAGCCGGGCACCATCCGCATGCTTCACCACATTTGTTTATGCACACATTTTGTCTTCAGCAATCGTGCTGGGAGGGTGAGCATCACAGAATGACAGACAGTCTGCTAGAACAAAGCATTCTTGTATTGAGGTAGGATGTGAGCAGAGTCCCAAAGTCCATCCACTACCTCAGTGTATTGCCATGTAATTATATTTACATAGGTCAATACCTCTATTTTTATGGATTAATGTATCTACACCTATGCTTATACCTCTATCCATAGATTTGCATCCTAGATCATTACTCTGTTTTCTTTTACCATCCTTCTGCCCCACCATCACACTCTCCCTACTTCTGCCTCATAGTACTTCTCTCAGCTAGATTTCTGTTGCTCCAGTACCCCCAGTATCTCTATATTCTCCTTGCTGTTGATTTTAATTCCCTAGTTGTTCCCCAGTCTCTAGTGGTGTTTTCTCACCACACCCTACCCCTCACCTCTTCTCACCCCAAGTCCCTCTGGGACCATTGATCTTGTGATTTCTCCTTAAGCTTGCTCCCATGCCTGTAGGCAAACCAATACTCACATAGACCAAACAAAAATAAAACAGAAGATGGAAAAAAGGACAAAAAAGCATACATAATTCCAGGTCTGTCCACTGACGTTTATGACTATCTCCCCATTGATCCTAGGGGAATTCTGGGAGTTGTACCTCCTGGCCTGAAGTTCACTTTGGAGAACTCTTTATGGGCTTTCTGGTGTGTATTTGCTCCAGTTACTGATGTGATGTTCCCTTCTTGATTTGCCCCACTGTGGGCGGTGGGGGGAAGCAGATTCAGACCACACTACCTCCCTATCATGTGTTCCCAGTATTACCCTATGCCACAGTATGCTCCAGTAAGGGGACAGCATGTCAAGAACTGTTGTTGGCCTTACAGTTCTTTGTGTGTCCTAGCAACTCTGTGAAGGGGTGTTGTCCTCCAGGCTTTGTGTACCAATATGGAATCCAGAATGACCATTCCTTTCTCTTTCTCCTTCTTGGTTTGCTTCTGGGGGCATGGTATGCCAGCCTCCCATCCCAACCTATAGGTCTAGTGTTGTTCTCTGTTGCACATACTTCTAGGGAAAGAGTCAGTTTGGCTCTGGTTGGAGCTGGCCAAATCTTTTATGCAATCCTCCTCATGGTTTCATTGCCCTCATGATTTGGTGCCCTTGGTGTCACCCATATTTCTATTATTGGTCACTCTGGGTGGGGGAGGGGGGAATTTATACATCAATCATTGTGATCAGCTCCCCCTTTCTCCCCCACATTCTTCTACCCTCAAGTATCACTCCTGGATATCCTGTGCTGCAAGTTCTTATCTGTGCCCATGTACATGTTCCCATATAACTTGATTTGTAAGGTAGAACTGGGGTCATTATGGTAGTGGGGTAGGGGTGGAAGCCTTAAAGAACCAGAGGAATGTTGTGTGCTTCATCAGAGCTATACTGCACTCTGGCTGGCTTATCCCTTCCTTGTGACCCTTCTCTGAAGGGATGTTCAATTAAGACTTTCATATCTTAAACATATCTTTTAAAAATCCAATATGAGATAAAGGGACAAAGGCATTCAACTGTGTAGATCATAGGTAGCATTGCAAAAAATAGCATTGAAATGGGAATTTCAGAGCACTTCGTTGTGCTCATGCAGAACCTGAACAAGGGTCATTGGAACAGAAGGAAGGGATACTGAGGAGTGCAAAACCAGAAAAGGTTTGTCGCAGAGTTGTATCTTTTCATTTTATTTACTCAGTCTTTATGCTGAGCAAATAAGCTGGGCTATATGGGAAGAACACACATCAGAATTTAGGTAAGTCTGATGGACAGTCAGTGATACACAGATGACACAATCTTGCCTGTCCAAACTGAAGATGACTGAAAGCACTCACTGAAAAAGATCAAAGACCTTCTATATAAATTATACCTGACCCTGAAAAAAAATTCTCACAGCTGCACAGTAATAGTTAAGTTTTGTTGTACCACATAGGCTGGGTCAAGATTCTAAGTAGTTTGGCAGCAATCTCCCATGATGTGATACAACGAAATGTAATCAATCCTATAATGAGATCTACTATGAGCAGCCGATCACTTGAAAGAAGATTGGGATGAAATACAACCAGGTCCCAGCTCCGCTGCAATTGAAAGAAAGCGTCCTCAGAAGTGTGACCTGAAAGAAAGCGTCCTCAGAAGTGTGACCAGCTTCCTACATAAGTGGGCACTGGGGAAAAGCTTGTTTGATTTTTGTTGGGTAGGGCTGGATCTTACATCTGGCTCATCAAACTGTTTCTTTGGGCTTGAATCAGTGCCATACTCTGTTCATCTCAGGACCCAGCAGCAGCCTGTCGTCTGACCTGCCAACCTTGGCGTCATTCACCTACTGGTCACAAACCAGGCCTGCTAACCTTGGATTCATTTGTCTCTGAAGCCATCCACCTGTGGTCTTGGATACCTCCACTCTAAAACTACTCTCGTCAGGAGAAACCTGACTAACACAGCTTAGCATGTGACCCATGGACTTGGAGCCTCCCTGGATTCTGACTGGCCGGCTTCTAAAAATGCGAGTCACACCTTTATCTTGATACACAGTGATCTCCATATTTACACATCACTGGCTTTGTTTCTCTAATGAACCCAGCATAAGATCTGAACCAATAAGTAAATCGGGATAAGTACTGGGGGCTGGGGGACACAGTGGAGGGTTTAGGTTCTCAATAACTTCATCCTACTTGGATCAACTTACATTGTCTATAGAAGCAGGAATCAAGGAATCAAACAATGTATTGTATAGGGAAAATCTACTACAAAGGACCTCTTTAATGTTTGAAAAAACAAAGATTTCACTTTGAAGACTCAGGTGCATCTGACAAGCCATGATAATTTTAGTCACTTGGTATGTATAAGCAAATCAGACAATAAACACAGAAACAGAAGAATTGTTATATTAGAAATGTAGAGTTAACAAAGAATATCAAACACCCTGTTGACTTCAAGGAGAATAAGGATATTGGTTTTAGAAGAAGTACGACCAGAATGTTCCTTACAAGTAAGGTTAAAACAGCAGCAACAACAAACACTAGACAAGGACATCTTATTTGGAAAATGGAGGGTCATTGAAAATGAGGAACCCCCTCAGTAGCTACCATCACTGTCTTACCCAAACCAATGATCAGGCAAAGGGCACAGGGTCAGACCATGCTTTCTTCTCCCATACACTAGCCCATCCACAACCACAACAAGAACAGTAGACAAGGGCAGCTGGTGTATCGAATTACCTCTTCATAGACACCACATCCTGAAATGACAATATTGGGCCTGAAGTTGGTTGCTTTAACTTTCTTCTCTAGTCTGGAGTTAAGATCTGCCACAGATGCCTCGGAGAGGATCAAGAATGGGCTGGCATCAGGGTACGCAACCTGATAAAGAAAGAAAACTTGCAGTCACAGTCTGCGCCCAAATGAGCATCTCAAACACTATGTGAGTCTAGTATTGGTAAACCTGTCCTCTTGCTACACTTTTCTAAGTGTTTCCCTTGTTCTTTTTTTTTTTTTTTTTAATAAGAAAGCTACCATGGTTCAGAGCCTTAAGTCCTCTGGCAGATTCTAGGGAGTACATGGGGGGAGGGGTGGGGATATGGAGAAGATGGTCTGCGAATCCTGCAGCTTCCACTGAGCATGGTGTGCCCTTAGGAAATCCAGGTCATTTTCCTAAGCCCTGGTCTTCTCATGCTTCCTAAGATGCCTGGACTCAATGCCCTTGTTATGTTTGCTAAAGACCAAAGTCTTTGGGTCTGTTGAGTCTGACTCACAGCTACCCTTTAGGGCAGAGAGGAACCGCCCTGAGGTTGCCTAGGTTGTGGCGTCATGGAAGCGACGCCCACATGGTTCTCCTGAGGAGTAGCTGCGGGGTTCAGATCTGATGAGGACTTCACCACTGCATCGCCAGGGCTCCTTCCATATTTGACAGGAAAAACCAAAACAAAAAACTCACTGCTCCCAAGTCCATCCCGACTCATACAGGACAGGGTTGAACTGCCCTGTGGATTTGCGAGAGTCCAAGTCTTTGCAGGAGTGGGAACCTCGTCTTTCTCCTGATAGGAGATAACAGTTTCATATGGCTATCCTGTGGTTAGCAGCCCAATGCCTAACCCGCTAGGCCACTCTCACGGCCATCGGGTCAATTCTGACCCTCAGCAACCCTGCGGGACCAGGGTGGAACTGCCCCTGTGGGTTTCTGCGGCTGTCACTCTTTACAGGAACACAAAGTCTCATCTTCCTTCTCAGGAGCAGTGGGTGGTTTTGAACTGCTGACCTTGTGCTTAGCAGCCCAAACCGTAACCACTACACCACCAGAGCAGCCTCCCCCTCACCCCCCCCCCACCCAATTTGACAGAAACCTTCCTTCATATCACAGGTGCTTAGTTTTCATGCAACCTGGAAATAAATGTTAAGTACTTATGCTACCCATCCCTGTTTAGGTTTTTTTTGCTTCATTGCCATCATAATGGTAGTGTTTATTAGGAATCCTTAGAAACTTATTTCAGCCCTAAAGAGCAGCTATAAGTCAGACTCAACAGACACCAACGACTTTGGTCTTTAGCAACTAAAATGAGGTCATCAAGCCCAGGCATCTTAGTAAGCATTGAGAAGACATGGGCTTAGGAAAATTAACCAGCCTGGTTAATTTTAAGGCCAGGGATTGTGAGCCTTCTGGTGTCCACAGACAACTTTGACACGGAGTTAAAGAGACAGCTATGGGGAGGGGGGGCTTTGGCCCCCCAATCTCTGGCAAACACATGGGAAGGTAGGCAGGTGCTCATGCACAAAACTGCACACGAATCCTCAAATCAAGAGGCAGGATGAATGCTCCCAGGGGAAGGGTCTTCTTTTTGCCTGATCCTGGCGAGTCCCGGTCACTGTTTGGGCCAGGCGACAGGGTTGCCTCCCTCAAACACGAGCACAATGGGCACTCAGCGCTGCCCTCTCAGAGGACGCCCTCCTGGCACAGCGCACACCAAAGACCAGAGACTACAGCCAAGCTCCTCTCACCTTCTCGCTGGTGGGGAACAAGTCCTTTATCTGGTGAGGATTCCGTGGTCGCATGCTAGGCTCGAAGTGGACCAGGCGGAAGGGCTGCGTCTTCAGGAAGCTGGTTATCCACTCGGCCGCCGCGTCACCGCAGTCCCTGCCCTCGATCTCTCGACCGTGTACTCTGCAGGGACACAGGAGCGAAAAGAGTGGACGTGACTTTGAAAAGCTGCCCCCGGCTGTGAAGTGAGAGCTCCTTCCCTATCAGAACCCCGCCCGTGGCCCTGCCACCTGAATGAAGGCGCGGATTGAGGCCCTACTTTCCCCCACTTTGGGCCCTGGGCGGTACAACTGGTTAAGCGCTTGGCTACTTACAGTTTGGAAACACTTACAGGCACTTCAGCAGAAAGGCCCAGAGATGGAGGCCTTTCAAGCCCTCTGACACACGGTTCTACTAGCCCACACGGGCCACCACGAGTCCTCTCAAGAGCAACTGGTTTGTGCCTTGGCTTTTACCCCCATTTGTTAGAGTCGGCTGTGCCTCCCCATCGCAGAGGAAAACAAAAAAAAGGTGAACTCTCTTACTGTTGATTTCACTCCAATTCACGGTGACTTCATGAGACTTCTCTAGGACAGAGCAGACCTAGCCCCATCCTGTTTCTTTCTTTTTTTTTCCAATTATTTTATCGGGGCCTCTTACAGCTCTTAGAACATTCAATACATCATTCGTATCAAGCATATTTGTACACATATTGCCATATTCATTTCCAAATATTTTCCACTTGAGCCCTTGGTATAAGCTCCTCTGTCCCCCCTCCCCTTTTTTAATGAATCATTTTATTGGGGGCTCATAAACTCCCATTACGATCCATACATATATCAATTGTATGCAGGCCACATGTGAACACTCGTTGCCATCATCACTCTAAAAATATCCTCCTTCCACTTAGACTCCCCCATACCAGCTCCCCATATTTCCCTTCCCTCCCACCTTCCCCACGAACCCTTAGTAATTTACAAATTGCTACTATTTTTTTCATACTGTACACTATCCAATGTGTCCCTTCACTCACTTCCCTGTTGTCCGTACCCCAGAGAGGAGCTTATATGTAGATCCCTGAAATTAGTTCCCCATTTCTATTCTGCCATCCCTCCACCCTCCTGGTATCACCACTCCCACCACTAGTCCTGAGGGATCATCTATCATAAATTCCCTATGTTTTTGACTTCCCTGTACATCCCCTGGTCCAGCTGGATTTGTCTGGCAGAATCGGGATCATGATAGTGGGTGGGAGGAAGCATTTGAGAACTAGAGGAAAGTTGTATATTTCATTGTTACTACACTGTAACTTAACTGGCTCATCTTCTCCCTGGAACACCTCTGTAAGAGGATGTTGCTTCACCTCTTGATGAGCTTTGCGTCCCAATCTGTACTCCCCCTCCTTAATAATGATTTAATTTTAGTTCTTTGATGCCTGACACTGGATCCCTTCAACACACACTGGATCCCTGCATGGGCACACAGGTTCATGTGCTTCTTCCATGTGAGCTTGGTTGCTTCTGAGCTGAATGGCCACTTGTTTACTCAAGCCTCTAAGACCCCATCCTGTTTCTAACTCTATAAACCTGTGTGGAAGCAGACTGTCATTCCTTTCTGCAAAAGTCAGCTGGTAGATTTGAAGCTCAACCCTTTGATGAACCTGTTGGGCCCATGGGACTCTGCCAAAGCTCTCTGAGAAAAATCGGATGAGATTATATATTTGAAAATGCACTGAGTCTCCCAGAAATAAGCTAATTTATTGATACAAGGTAAACTGGGAACTCTGATTCACCACCAAAAGAGTCCACCAACACGATTGACTATACTTTGCTAGCTTAATCATAATTCACATTTGCTTCATGGATGTCAAGATGCTCTCCAAATAAAAAATATTACCAAAACTAAACCAAATCCACAGTCATGCAGGAGCTGCTGATGCATGGAGACCCTAGAGGGGAGAGAGGAACTGGCCGTGGGGGGGGGGGAGGCGCGACTGGATCTCAGCACCAGTCGAAAGCCTCCTCTTTCTCCCACCCAGGAGTGAGGGGTTTGCATTGCAGGGGCCAGTCCAGAGTGTAAGTAGTGCCCCATCCCAACCCAAACCACTCACTGCCATCACATCCATGCTGACTTACAGGGACCCCGATGGCAAGGTGACCAAACGTCCCACTTTTTAACAATTTAACAACGTCCCACGGCATTTTAAAATTGAAATAAATATATTACAATACTATGTGTGCGTTCTGCAAAAATTTTTGTTGCTCCATAGAGACCAAATTTTTAATCAAGAACTCCTCCCTGCCCCTACCCTGGTCAATGGTGTCTTGCTTAAAATCTGGTCACTTTTCCCTATGGGTCTCAGAGCCTGTAACTGCTGACAGGAGGAGAAATCCCGATCCTTCTCCCATGGAGCTTCTGGTGGGTTTTAAGTGCCAATAATGTGGATTGTAGCCCAACAAGCAACTACTGCTCCTCCAGGGGCCCTACAACCATCAGGGCTCTTAAAATATTACAGGTAACCATCCAAATCTAGACGCTATTCATTTAAGAACGAGGAATAACTTCAGAGTCTTCTGATGGTACAATCAACTCACTCCAAGGCTGGTGGGTATTAGAAAGGCCCGGGGATTGAGTTCTGAGAACTCCCCAGAGCACCGCCCCAGTCTGACACACAAGGGTGGCCATCAGTCAGTGCGACTTGATGGCAACTAGCTTGGGGTTTGGTTTTTTGTTTGTTTGTTTGTTCTCATAGTTCTTTAGGATTTGAAGTTTCCTCTGTCCAAGTCACAACAAGTTGTGAGGCAAATAATTTGAGAATTACAAGTGAACACATGTCACAGCCATATGAGGTGCACCTGACCCGAGTTGTGGCGTTTTCCATCAACTGATGGCCTGCTGGTGTTGCTGGGTTCCATTTGCAGTCTTAGAACGCCGAACAGCAGTCTAATTCTGTCATGGAGGGTAGCCGTGAGTCAGAATTGACTCAATAAAAGTTGGTCTGGCTTGGCTGGTTTTTCATATGTCTATAAAAACATAGGACAATAAATAAAGAGAAATGGAAAGTGACTGATACATTTGAAGCATGCTGTTGGCAAAGAATACTGAAAATACTGTGGACTGCAAAAAGAACAAACAAATCTGTCTGGGAGGAAGTACAGCCAGTGCAGAAGGTAAAACTACTTCACGTGCATAAGACATGTTATCAGAAGGGCCAAGTCCCTGGAGAAGGACAGCGGGCTTTGTAAAATAGAAAGTCAGTGAAAAAGAAGAGGACTCTCTACAAAAGGTTTTGACACAGTGGCTATAGCTATGGGCTCAAATACAACAACAACTGTAAGGACAAGACAGGACTTGGCAATGTTTCCACATAGGGTCTCCAAACCCACCCACTGCCATCAAGTTGATTCAAACTCATAAAATACAGACGTAGGACTCCCGAGGCTGTATGTATGGGAGTAGATAGCCTCATCTTTGAGAAGACAGCCTCTTCTTTCTCCCATGGAGAAGCTGGTGGGTTTGAACCATCGATCTTATGGTTCGCAGTTCAACTTCCAGCCAAGAGAGCCACCCAGGGTTCCTTTACTTCTGCACACAGAGAGGAATGTTATAGTATAGGCCAGTGTTTCCCAAAGGGTAGGGCTACAATGAGAGATTGGGTCGTCCTGAACACAGCAGGAAATAATGGTGAACGGCACAGGGAGAAAACTCAGTGTAGTGCAGACAGGTCTCTCATGCCTATAAGACCTGGATAATATTCCTTCACAAATACTACTTTGCGACTTTTCTAACAAAGTAAAAACAGACTGTAGCAACAAGATTTCTCTAGACAATAGTTTATGGCTAGAATATGATGGCATTTATTTGAAGCATTTTTCTTGTTTGTTACTTTTCTTATTCATTATCAAGTCAACTGACTCCTGGCCGCTCCAATGTGACCGTGTAGAACTTGGCTCTGGGGAGATTTCAAGGGCTAATTTTATGAGGTAGATTGTTAGGCCTTGCCTCCAAGAAGCCTCTGGGTAGACACCAATCCTTTGCACCACCCCTGTGACAAATCGAGTTGACCATCCTGTGTTTCCCTTTTTAAATGAGCGTGTTTACATGTGCCTTTTTGCTTAAGCTGAATTAATTGAGTAAATTATTTTAAGGGTTTCTTTGGGGGGGGGGGGCATCACTGCCCTCTGGTGGTTGTGGGAGCTACCCAGCCTTGCTCCTGGAGAGCTGCTGCTGGATTTGAATCGCCAAGCCCGTGGGCCACAGTCCCGCACTCAACCACTCTGCCACCAGGGCTCAGTCGAGTGAGTAAATTATTAAGTAAAAGTACAGATGGTTTGAGACTTCGACTTGGGAAAAACCATGGCCATGTTATGTGGATGCAATCAGGAGAGTGAGCATGCTGAAGTACAAATTCTGTTTCCACCAAAGGTGAACACTGACCTTGGCGCCATACTTACTCTGCACTTCAGAGTCCTTGCCCTTAAAATGAAAACACAGCCTTGTTATGAAGATCAGACACACCAAGACCCCACTCATCCGCTGAGCCTGACTTATATCTCCCCTGGAGGGCCCAAGAGTATCATCCCACAGGCTCTCCAAAGCTGTCCATCATTGTGTATGCAAATGGCCCACCTTTCTCCTGAGAAGGACTAGTGGATACAAACTGCTGACCTTTTGCTTAGCTGTCAAATGCTTAATTATTACCATCCAGCTCATTGAGTATTAGAGATAAAGCTAAAAACAAACAAACAGAACCCTCACTGCCATCAGTTCAATGCTGATTCATAGAGACCCTGGAGGACATGGTAGAATTGTCCCCGTGGGTGTCCAAGAGTGTAATATTCCACAGGAGTCGAATGCTTTGTTGTTCTCTCACAGAACACTTAGTGGCTTCAAACTGCTGACCTCACAGTTAACAGCCCAACATATAATCCACCATACCTCCTCCCTGGCACCATTGGAAGATAAATTCCCTCGAAAGAATTTTGGTGTTTGGCGTCTGCTCAACAGATGATAGTAATGAGGTTACTTGTTTGCTTTTAAGTTGTGACAAGTCGTCTTCCCATAGAAAGCACTTATGTTTATATTACAAAAATATACTAGACATATAGTATCCTATCTCATGCTTAATTGCTCCTTACTTAAGATGTAAGTAGCAGAGCGTTACATTGTTATTAAGAGTTCCTGCATTACTGCATTAGCTCCTGAGATTCACTGTGCTCAAATGTTTATGACTATCTAAATGCGTTTCACTGAAGAACTGCAAGATAAATATAGGGAATGCATTGCCATAGATTATGGCCTGACCTATTTTCACACATTTCTACCCCACTTATCCTCAAGTGACCTCCCCAGGGTCAGAGGACTGTGACTTCTGGACACCTTTCCATCAACAGCCACCACCAGGAAAATCCGTCTTCATCTCTTTCGGGTCAAGATGGAAAATAGATTAAGAGAATAAAAGTTGTGCCCCACACTATACCTCCACAAAAGATCATCCTCTCACAGCGGTCTCCTCCCTGAAAAGCAGTATAACCATTCACACAGGAACCACAGCCAAATTTGAAGGCTCTCAAGAACCGGGTTTTCCTTAAGTCTAATCTCCCTTTAAAACAAACAAACTGAAAGGACCTACACAGCTTAGTCGTGTCCTTCTTCAGCTGACGTAGTTCCAAATATCATTTCTGCTTTTTTGCTAAAAATCAAACCCTCCCTCAGCCGGTGACGACTTCCAGGGTGGGTGGGTGTGTGCGGGTCAGTATGTGTGTCTGGGTCAGTATGTGTGCCCGGTCACTTCTGCAGCCTCCGTTCCTGACGCATCTCCGGTCAAGGCAGCAATTGCAGACTCTGTGTTGCAAGGGACCCTTGAAGGGCATCCTCTTGTCTGCTGTCACCCGAGAGCACAAAGCAACCCACCTTCCCGGAGTCAGACCCTGACCGCCCACCCACGCCTCTGGTCTGGCCACCATGCATCCCTGGCCCACGGGGGCTTGTCCCAGTAACAAGGTGTGTTGAGAAGGACTCCCCTTCTGGCTTCTATGGCCAATACTTGCCTTGATTCAGTGAAAGTGTTTGCCTCCCTCTTGGGTTATCAAAAACAAGGACAGATGCCTTCCCTCAGCCTGACACTGCTTTCCCTTGCACTTTCCCCTCCATGAGTGGCTCCGGAGCCTCCCCCACGCTGGAACCCGAGGCTTAGGCCAACTTGGTCCTCTATCCTCTTGTGCTTCCTCTGACATTTGGTCTGGATCCTAAGGAGTCTAAAAGATAAAGCAAAATAAATTCCAAAGGCTCCTGTGATGTTTGACAAAGATTATCTAGGCATGGTCTTGGGCAGTTTGCTTGAATCACCCATGCAAAGGTCCCAGTTTGTTCTACCCTATTAGTGGGTAAGAAAAATCAGATAACAGCCTTGACCATGAAAACAGGTGTACTTGGCTGTGATCATGACCTTTTGAAGGTGACCCTGGGGCACCACAACTCTTCAGAGATCTTTCGGAAACTGGAGGCTGAGGTTACAATGGCTTCCCAGGAGGAAAGTCTGGGCTGCCAACAGAAACCTGAGGCCCCGGCAGTCCTGTGATCTCTGCTGGAAGCGCCTGCCAAATTGGGTAGCATATCTAAGCCTTCCTCTCATTTTGCTATTTCCAAACACATCCTTGTTTAGTCTCCTAGGCATCAACCAAAAGCCTGCATGGAATCGTGAAAAAATGAGAAAAGTTTCCACACAGTTCCAAATGAATTAAAAGTTGAATGAAGAAAAAAAGCTAACTAAAAGAAATGATGGCTAAACATCTAGCCATGGCAAGCAAACATGGCGTATCAACATGGCATAGGAAATGCAAGGTGCCAACAAGTTATTAAAAGGTTTACTTCATTCAGGAAAAGATGAAAATTAAATCAAAAGAACAGGATGCTTTCAAGCCTCCTAGTTAGAGTACAGGGAGACAGCACACTCGAGCTCTCACTTCCTGCCAGCCAGTCGATTCTGACTCACAGCCACCCTACAGGACAGAGGGAACAGCCCCAGGGAGTTTCGAGGCTTTCTACTCCCTCTTTATGGGAGCAGAAAGTCTCGTCTTTATCCCATGGACAAATAGGTTAGAAGCTGATATAACCTTTCTACAAAACAATCCAGTGGCTTATACCAGTGTACAGAATTCTAGCAAAATCAGTGCTAAGAGTTCTTCCCTAACAAAACATGAATATGATATATGATCAAAGATTCATATCAAGATAGTCATCACATGACCCCTCATTCCTGTAAAAAGTTGAAAAGAAGCCAGAATAGGAATCACGAGACACAGCAGAGTGCACTTACAGAATGAAATATTAAGTGAACCTTAAAAATGATGTTTTTGAAGATTTTTTTACCCGTATGAAAAATGTTCGGCGTAGCAACTTAATCATATAAACAGTAGTTAAGACTGCCCCCCCCCCCACCTTCTTCTCTTTCTGAAATCACTTCAATATGGTTTAAAAGTATGAGATGTAAAGGCTGGAATAAAATAGGCCAAAACATCCACTGTAGTTAACTCAGATGCTGACCATGCCCTCCTCATGCTGTCCTGGCAGTTTCCATCGTTTTAACAATGAATGTGCATGAACTTTTAGAATATGAAAAACAACCAAATTAAAACTAAAGTATTATAATGCTTAAAACTGAAAGATTAAGAAAAACCAAAAACAACGATCAAGTCAATTCTAACTCAAGTGACCTCATATCGAGTTTTTAAGCCTATAAATCTTTACTGGCGCAGATAGCTTCAACTTTCTCCAAAGGAGCAGTTGGTGGGTTTGAACTTCTAACCTTGCAGCCAGCAGCCCAACTAGTACTCAGTAGAGACACTGGGACTACTATAAAATATGATATATAAATTATACTGATATTACATTTTATAACTTTGGGAGGATTTATACCATTTTTACATATTATATTTACATGTTTATTATGTTTCTTACAATAAGCCAAGGACTACCTCTACCATTCACATTTCATTTGACTCCCAAATACAAAAGATGTCACAAGTATCATTAGATCCACCTTCAATTTCCCCTTGAGGTGCAGTGGTTGTGCATTGCATTGATAGCTGCAAAGCCAGCAGTTTGAACTCACTGCTTTCTCTGACCTTAGTCACCCAGAGCTCTGCCACAGCTCACAGGGCACAGGCCACAAGTCCATCCAAGACTTCCTATGACATCCAGGATCTCGGAAGGCCCCCTCAGGTCAACATACTGATTAGAGACTGGAGGGTGCCCATTACCTCCTCAGGCTGCCCCCTCATTTCTAACCCAGTACCTCCCACCACTAGTGATCCATGGGAATGACTGACAGAACTCAAAGAAAGCACTCTACTCACAGTTACAATTTTGTTACATCATGGAAGATGCCAATGAGGCACATAGGGCAAGGTCTAGGAAAGTTCCCTACACCCAGCCTGCATGTCCCAAAAAGGATGGATGCCTTTGGCCAACCAGGGCGTCACTGGAGCTTCTGTGCCCACATACTTTATTGGCTAAAGTAGATAGACCTGATGGGGGCCCTCTGTTTAATAAGCATGATGGATTGGATTATGCAACACATACACCTCCCCTCCACGTGTTCCCCCCACCCCCAGCTCTACCACTCCACCCTGGCTTGCCAACATCACCTGTTATCAGGCCCCACAGCAGTCTTTCTAGCTAGGCCAGTCCCAGGCCTTAGCACAAATCTTCAAGTGTTCAGGGACAGATGACAAAGGAACCATAGTTACTCAGGAAATCCCAAGGGATCTCTTGAAAGAGCCCAACACAAAAGCCAAGTTACTTTTGGTATAATTAAAGTCTGTACTTCACAGATTCTATTTCTCTTCCTTTTGTTCGTATGGTTTTCAACATAACCCCTGGGCCCATAAGAGCAAAAGCTTCTGAAACTGCATTGTCATTTTCCTCTTTTAGATCTTGGGCTGGAGAACTTGGCAAACAACAACATTCATAGAGGTGAATAATTGAGCCCTGGTGGCATCGCAGGTTATGTGCTAGGCTGCTAACCACCAGGTTAGCAGTTTGAAACCACCAGCTGTTCCATGAGAGAAAGACGAGACTTTCTCCTCACACAGTTACTGTCTCTGAAACCCACAGTGGCCATTCACCTCTAGCCTATGGGGTCACAAGGAGTCGGAAAGACTCCATAGGAGTGAGATAATGCTAACGATGTGATGACAGGACATGTTTCTCAGGAGTCTCTGCGTAGTCCAGGCTTTCCTTACCTGCACATGCGCACCACGTTCGTGGAGGGTGCTCTGAGGGGCAGCAGCAGGTCCTGTGTGTAGGCTGCACTGAGAGTCAGAGACTCTCCATCACAGGTCAGGGAAATCAGGACCAGGCGAGGTTCCTGCCGCGCTGTCACCATGTTCCCTTCCTTGTTGATCACGAGCCAAAACCTGCCATTTGCAAAACACAGTATTTGTGGGGGCCAGTGGGACAATCGTCTGGTCTTCGAGGGAGCTTTGGCTATATACTATCATCTTTGGTTTCCTCCCCCTTCAGACAGGTGTGGAAGTGTGTGTATGGGGGGGGGGGAGCGAGTAGAGCACAGGGAGTGGGGTTGGTCTGTCTGCCTTTGTCTTCTTGAAAGTCAACAGCCAGGAAAACTGCTGGAATTTTTGTTTGTCTTTTTTGAGGTTAATTTCAAAACAGATTTCATCATCACGCAGGCATGGCACATATAATACTACCAAACGTTTGAGGCCCCTTGATGACACAGACATCAAAGATGCTGATTATATTTTCATTGCAATGGCCCAAATTCTTGAGCACTATCTTAAGCATGCCCCAAGGAGACAGCAGTAATCATGGTCTCAAAAGATGTGAGGGCCCAGGGCTGAGCCCTGTTGGCATAGTGGTTGTGTGTAGGACTGCAGCCCACTGGGATGGAGGTTCAATTCCAGCTCCATAGGAGCAAAGGCTGGACCTCTTACTCCCATCACCAGAGGGCAGTGATGTCCCCCCCCCAAAAAAACCCAAAACAAACAAAAAAGATCTGAGGGCCCAAGAAACACAGTGCCTGACACACCACAGTCAGCAGTGTCTCGGGCCCCCTAAACTGCTGGGTTATTCCTTGCAGTGACTTGCTCTTCCTGCAAAGAGTCACAGTCCTGGGAACCGACAGGAGAAGTTTCACCCCATCCTACAGGGCCTCTGTGAGTCAGAATTAACTTAATGGTGGAGAGGTTTGAAAAATTTTTGAGCACTTCTTAATCACAGAGCCTTAAATTCAATGGAGAAGCATATAGGTGCTACTAATACCTCACCAAATTCACCTTCCCTCTTTTAATAAGTGTTTCATGAATTTCAGTTCAACATCAAATTAATATGGCTTAAATATTGGACTCATGCAAATATATTCAGGGCTGAGGGGTCTACACATTTGATACAAAGCTTATTGTTTTTTTTCCCCAGCTCAGTACTCCTGGCCTACAGATATTTCTCAGAAAGATATGAATGAATGAATGATAAATAAGAGGAATAGACCTACTTCCCAAAAGACAATATTTCAAGAATAGAGAACGATTGTGTAGATTACCTTATAGCTACTAAGATGCTAAACAAATGTGGAAGTGTTGTGATAAACTCATCACACTGGATCACAATTATACAAGTAAGCTTGTGCTTTTAAAATGCAAAATTGAAGGGGCAAACACATCAGACACTTTTAACCTTTAAAAATATAGGCCTTTCAGCAACCCTTTCTCTTCTGGTCTGGGGTCCTGTCGCTGTACCCCAAACTCTTCACAGCTGAGACATGCCTTGCAGTTAGCAGTTCACTGGTTAGCAGTACACCAGCACAGCTCCTCAGGTATTCAGCCACCCAAGATAAATATGGTAGCCCTTTGCCTAGGATAAGCTCTTGCTTTCTCAGTTCTCTCTACCCATGTTAGACACATGTTAGACACACATGTTAGACACACAGAGTCCTGGCCTGCTCCCGCTTCTTCATACTAGCACCTGAGTTTCTTTTGAGCAGTAAGATTGACCGACAGTTTTTCCATCTGATCATGTCACTACTCCATCATTCAAATCTCCTCCAGGCATGCTTCTGCCTTCCCGATCAAATGCTCACCACATAGGTAGGTCACTTCCCTGCCAATCTCCCCCTCTCTTAGCACCACAAGCACCCACTTTCCCTCCTCACTCACCCCCTCCCACTGAATCCTGGCCACTTTGCCCAGTTGGTCCCCTCTGTCTAGAACTGACTTACCTGAAAAGTTGACATTTTTGAGTCGTAGCTGAAGCTGTGATCTCGCTAAAATCCTTCCTGACTACCTACACCAAGTGACTTCCAGGGCAGTGTCCCTCTCTCCCTTCCGAGACAGTCGTCACACAGGTCTGAGTGACTCTAGGCCTCTGTTCCTCGAGGGACGCTAGCCCTGTGGTTGCTGCTGTGAACTGCCTTTGGGTCCTCCGAAACTCTGACAGCCCTATGTGCACAGAAGAGAACTGTTCCCTCAGCTTATGAGGAGCAGATTGCAAGGCCTTACTTTCCAGCTGGTTCTGTGTGGCTTCAAATCCGCCACCTTGGGGTTAGTAGTGCAGTGCTGAGCACTTCATGCCACTGGGACTTATAGTAAGAGCTTGATAAACATTGGGTTGGTGTAATAAAAACACAGTGTCCTTTGCCTCTGGGCCTGTGAGAACAAACAGTAAATTCTACCAAATTGCGGAGGCCATTGGGCAATTCTGGAGTTACACTGCCTCGTTGGCTTCCTTCCTGAGCAAAGGTGCACCTTCCATTATGTCCCGGGTTATTCTAGTCTCCCTCGGAAAAGCCACAGCCTCTTCAGACCTGGGTAGTTTTCCGAGGAGGTTGAGGACTGGACGGGGAGGAAGCAGTTTGGAATGCAGTCTTCCAAGAGGGCCCAGGGCTGGCCCACAGCCAGACCCGGAAAAGGACTAGCCCTAGCTACTAGCCCTGAGTCCTGAGACTTTCCACCTTCTCTGAATCCAAGGAATCTTCACAACCCCTATCAGGCATGAATAAAAATTCTAAGCACCAGCAGACTCAGGGACACAAAAGTCCCACTGCTGAGTGACCTGAGGCATCTGTCTCTTTACCCATAAAAGATAGATGGGGGAAGTTGGGGGTGGGGGGGAGGATAAATACAATCACACCTATTGTCAAACTATACATTGTAAACTTAATACTCAAATTTCCAATCTCGTATTGATCTCAAGTATAGTGACACCACATTCATCATGTTGTGCGATCACTATGGCTTGCCATTTTTCAGCGGCATGTGCAGAAACTCAGGACCACCGCACTTTGTAAACTGTAAAGGTGCCTGTTAAACTGCTGCCGCGATTAGTGATTGGGATGTGTTCACCCTGCAGCCTCCTTTTGATGCCAGACTTCTGCTGTTCTTGTTTTTTTCCTAAGTTCTCAACAGTCTCGCAATATAAAGGCTTGGGACCAATCCCACTAGATGGGACCTTGATGCTTTCGGGAGCGCTGGCAAACACCTCGCTTGACAGTGCACCTCAGGGGAGGGAAGCAGTCCGATGACAGGGCCTGGTTCAGAGTCCTAGGTCCCCAGGTTTGCTCTCCAGGAACTAGGACCTCGTTTCTTTCTTCCCCCACCCTTGCCGTTCTCCAGTTCTGGGGGAAGGAGAAAAGGGCTCTGCAGACCTCCCCCGGGTGCGTTCTGGTCCCGAGCCTAGCCGTTGGTCGGCCGGGCCATACCTGTCCCGCAGGTGGCCGCTGCGCAGACCCATGGCCGTGCACTCGGCCGCATCCACCAGCACCCCCTTGCAGGACTTGACCGGGTAGATCCACAGCTGCGACACGGTGCCCACCTGCTGCAGCCGCCGGCGCCGTGGGGGTCGCGCGCGGCGCCAGGCCACGGCCCCCAGCGCCACGGCGGCCAGTCCCAGCGCGGCGACCCCGAGCCAGCCGGGCCGGGCCTGCGCCGGGAAGCGCGGCGCGGAGAGGCCCAGGCGGGACAGCACCGAGGAGCCGGCGGCGCCCATGGCCGAGGCTGTGGGCCGCGGACGCGGACACCGGACTTAGGGCGGGCCGGCGCCGGGAGGGCGCGAGGCGGCTGCAGGATCCGGCCGGGGCTGGGGGCTGGCGGGGAGCGCGGCCCCGGCCTGGAGCGCACAGGGAGGGCGGTTCCGAAGCCCTTCCCGGCTGGCGTCCTTGGGCTCCGCAGGCCGGGTCGTTTGGGGCGCTGGAGGTCAGGTTCCACCCGGCCTCGGCCCGCCGCCGCTCACCCCGCGCCGCCGCAGGGAGGCGTGTCCCCCGCCCGTCGGCTCGGTCGCCGCCAGGGAACACCAAAGTTTTTGCATTTGGTCGGGTCAAATAAACAAGGGACGGTTGACTTGCAAACAAATACGAAAGTTGCAGTACAAAGAAGCGGGATTTCAAATGCAGGGCCGGGCTGTCTTTGGGTGGTGGGGGGAGGGTTCCCCCAGAGCTAGTGGCTTTGGGGCGCGGCCTGGGAACCGACCTGGCCTGGAGTCCAGGGTGCCCTGGGCGCCGAGAGGCGGTGCTCTCTACAGAGTCCGCTGCGCTCCTCCGGCCCCAAAGCTCGGTGGCTGGTCCAGACGCAAAGTCCAGGAGCCTCTTCGGGGTAAGAAGGAAGTTGCCCGCTCTGCTTCCATGGACGGACCCACAGGATCCCAGGGAGGGCCGGAGGGCTTGCGCTCCGCTCTGGCTTGGGGGGCCGCCAGGCAGAGGTCTTGCCCCTGAGAACAAGGCTCTGGGAAATCGGTCTAGCATCACCGCCACCGCCCCCCTCACGCCTTGAACTCCCGGGGCTGGACCTGGAGCACAGAGGGCCGGGATGTTTAGGTTGTTGAGATGCGTGCTGTAGAGCTTTGGCCCGATTCATAACAGTAGCAAAATGACAGTGATGAAGTAGCAACGAAACTAATTTTATGGTGAGGGAGTCACCACAACATGAGGAGCTGTAGGAAAGGCTGGCGCCATTAGAAAGGTTGAGAACCACTGAGCTTTCCCAGGAAGGAGCTGGAGGGAGAAGGAACTTGGGTTCCCTCTCATGTCCCAAATTGATGGTGCTGGGGCGGGGGGTGGGGGGGGGGAGTGGAGAGCAGCAAGGCTCGGGTTTCACCATGGTAGGGAGAGAATATTTACCGCCCTCTCTGACTTATTTGTGCAAAAGGAAAAAGGCTGGGCGGGGGCGGGAGTGAGGAGTTCCTTTATTTTATCGGTTGGCTGTCAAGAGAGCACGATTTGGGAGCTCTGTGGTTACCCTGGGAACGGACCCAAAGCTACAGCTGGCACACCTTCAGACCTCCCGGGGCGCTCACAGTCCCAGCCCTCAGGGATAATGAAGGAAGGACTTGGGCAGCCTGACAGGCTGTTGGAGCGTAGGGCACAGCCACTGGCTATCCTATGGCAGACTTATGTGACAGAAATCATGATCCCTGAGTCCCCAGCCCACAGGAAGTGGTGTTCATAGAACCAGATTGTAGCTCTGATAGGCAATTAGAAAAGACGACTAAAAATTAGCAACAGCAATAAGTCCTCATTAAAAAGCACACACGAAGAACCCAGGAAGCAGATTCATAAATACAATATCTATTTATGCACATTGAGATTCACATTGAAGGATGAACTAAATGTGGTACCTACTTCCAATGGGAAATTTTCCAGCCATAAAAAGAAATAAAGTTATGATACATTAAAAAAAAAGCGATTCGCATTGATTAGTAATAAACCGCAAAATTAGAAGTGGTGACACAGTGGTGACCCAACAATTAGTGCTCAAACCCACCACAGGAAAGAAAGGCAGTCGGCTCCCTAGCGGTGACCACCTGGGAACCTCATGTGACAGTTCTCTGTCCTGCAGGGACTCCATGAGTTGGAATTGACTGCTGGCACACAACAGCATCGTTGATTGGTCATACCAAAGCCGTTTATTTCTCTTTGTTATAAAAAAAAATCATTTGCACCTATGTTCCACCCCGTCAAAGAAGACGTTCAGGCTGCCAACAAACATAGGAAGATATACCGGACACCACTAGTTATTTGAGGGACAATGACCAAAACAACAATGAGCTGTCTCCTCACCCCAGCATGGATAGCAAAGTTCCAACAACAGAGAACAAATGCTGGGGCGTGTGCAGACCGATGGGAATCCTCGCACGCTGCTGATGCAACAGTAAAAATGGTGCAACGACTGTGAAAACCTGTATGGCATTTCCCTAAAAAGTTGGAAATAAAAATACCACATGAGCCCCCAATAAAATGATTTATTTTTTTATAAAGGAGGGGAAAAGAGAAGCTTATACCAAGGGCTCAAGTAGATAATATTTGGAAATGAATATGGCAACATGTGTAGAAATATGCTTGATTCAAATCATGCATTGAATGTTATAAGAGCTGTAAGAGCCCCCAATGAACTCATTTTAAAAATACCACATGATCCATCAATCATAATTCTTGGTATGTAGCCTAAAGAAATAGGAGCTGTGACCTGAGTAGATACATGTACACTCGTGTTCATACATTCACAACAGCAAAAAGATGGATACAATCTCCGTGCTGATGAATGGCAAAGGAAGTGATGATACGTACACACAGTGGGATAGTATCCATTGCTAAAAGAACAACACATCTGCGGAACACCTCAGAACATTATGACATTAAAAGACGTATCACAAAAAGACAAATATCACTTGTGACCACTATTTTAAAATGTCAAGAAAATGTTTTCATACTAACAGAAACATTCTTTGATGTTTACCTGGGGTGGAAAGGGAAAGAAGGGTGACACATCAATTGACCGTGGATACAGTGTAAGGTGGATAAAGGGGAAGGCAAGGCAAGGAACTGGTTTTAAAAGAGGACTCTAATCCACCAACTATTTCTGGTTTCTAGATCCTCTGTGTTAAATATACATATATAGTTCGTGTTTCCTTCCTCCCACTCCCTATCAAAAGTGTATTCGCTTTTAAAATCAATTTGTCTTTTTTGGAATTCCAAGTAATAAATCTGGAATGTAAGAAACATATGTACAAGTCTTAGAAAAGGTGAAATCTAGTATTTTAATACTTTAAAAATAGTTTTTAAAAATATTATGATGTTTTATAATCTAGAATAGCCTTTATTCCAGCAGTTCACAACCTGTGAGTTGCAACCCCTTTGGTGGTCAAACAATCCTTTCACAGGGGTCACCCGATTCATAACAATAGCAAAATTGCAGTGATGAAGTAGCCACTAAAATAATTTTATTCTTGGGGGTCATCACAACCTGAAGAAATGTGTTAAAGGGTCATGGCATTAGGAAGGTTGAGAACCACTGCTTTATTCCATAACTGGCGGGGCAGGGAGAGGTGAGGGAGAAGCCCACCCATGTGAAAAGCCAGCAGGACTCAACGGCTAGGGAAGCCACTGCCATGGAGTCTGCTCCACCTCTTACCAACCTCCTGTGGGTGAAAGTTACAACTGTTCAATGCCTGTGGTCTTGTGCACGTAGATTCCCAGGCCTTTCTGCTCGGGTACTTGTGATGGCTTTGAGCCATCACACCTGGGGCACCACTCAGGGCATCCTGAGTCCCTGAGGAGAGGACCACTAAGGAGATTGATGAGTGAGCTGATATGGAGATGCACAGTAGGGAGTGCGGACCTGCTGCTGCTCATGTCTTTAAAAACACGCAGTGGTCAGTAGTAAAATGTCCAAAACTGTTCTGCAGCTTTTAGGTGATGCTTTAAACTTTCCTTTTCTCTCAATATTAAAGTCAGGAATGGGAAAAGTGTACTAGCCATGAAAGTATCCAAAATTATTTTATAATTTTTTTTTTGTGGGCATCACTGCCTCTGGTGGTTGCGGGCGCTACTCAACTGCCGCTGGATTTGAACCGCCAAGCCCGCGGGTTGCAGTTCCGCACTCAACCACTTATGCCACCGGGGCTCAGCCCTAAATTATTTTTAAAATTTGAACCTTCTTCAATACTTCAAACATATGCATCTTTGTATGCCCAAATCACCTCTATTATTTTCCTTGTGTTAACTGGAAGTATACGTAGCCCTGGGAATTTGAACACAGAGTATTGATTCCAGTGTAAAGAGGGTCAAGGGCTGGGTACTAAGCCCCCTGAAATGTTGCTGCAGCCATTTGTATAATAATCCTGATTGATGCTTCCTGGATGCTGTAACCTAAGTGAATAATTTTAAAAATCTGATTATCTAGTTATTTATATTATCTTGTCATAAACAGGGAACCCTGGTGGTATAGAAGACTAAGTTTTGGGCTTCTAAATGAAAAGTCAGCAGTTCAAATTCACAAGCTCCTCCAAAGGAGAAAAATGAGTCTGTCTGCTCCCATAAAAATGTATAATCTTGGAAACCCTATGGAGATCTCCTTCTCTCTTCTAGATGCACTATGAGTTGGAATCGATTTGACAGCAGCAGGATCTTTGCTTTGGTCCACAAATAATTCAAATACCCAAGAATGAGTCATTGTTGAGGCTAAAAATGGCAGAGATAGAAACTTTGTCCATCCCAAAATTGTTTTTGTTAGTTGCCATCCAGTTCGCGCCCGAGTCTTAGCAGCCCCCTGCACAAGGGGATCTGACCCTTGTATGCAGCAGGGTGTACACTGACTCCTTTTCAGAAGTAGATCGCCAGCCCTTTCTTCCTTTCTCTGGAAGCTTGGTTGAAATCTACCCCATGTAACAGCAGCATGAAGTTTCCACTAGCACATAGGCAGTGGTTGGATACGAGGTGAAGCAGCCAGAAATTGAAGCTGGTCTTCACATGGGAGGCAAGAATTCTAAGACCTAATCTCAAATGTCTTTGTGAACAATAAACATACACACAGTCTTTCAAGATTGAGTCACCCACCCAGGTCTGGCAAGCACTTTGAGGGAAGGTCTTTCACACATGATGGTGAGGTGCAAACCGTAACAGCCCTTTTTTTTTTTAAGGCCATTCATTAAGATGCTCAAAAATATGCATAGACACCGTGGCTCAATAGTTCCATTTCTAGGGAGTGAACATGAGAACAAATTCTATTCTAAAATTCTTTACATGGTAAGATAATGTCAATTGAAGGAAAAGTGGATATTGTCCAAGGTATCAAATACTGTAAAACTTATTTTTAAAGTATATGTTAATAGATGCTAAGAGGTTATCAAAATTGTTTGAAAAGATTAAGATATGAAAGTTTATATTTCTATATAACTACATACACATAAAAACACAAGAGGGTATTAAAAAGTTCATTGGAAAGTTAAATTGAAAATAATGAAAATTCTCCATAAACTTTTTAAAGCCCCTTCTCATTATCTAACATTTTATATTTTTGAAAATAGCAAAAAATTTTAAAATGTACTCTCCAATTATTTTTCTCATTGATGACATATTTCTGGCCATTACAAACTTTGAGATGGAAGGTTATCAGGACACTGACTGTAATGGTTAAGGTTAAGTCAGCTTCGCGGGGCCATAATTCTCAGTGGTTTGGCAATAATGTAAAGAGCTATTTTAACAGGTATACCATGCTCCACCTGTGATTTGATGTGGTCATCCTCCATTGTCATTTAAAACCCATTTTTACATCATATTCTAATCTTTCAACAGTGGCCCTATTGATTGTTGGATGTACACGTTTGTGGAAAATTTCAATCATTTTTCATTCTGCTTTCCACTAACTTTTTGGAGCATGTGTGTGTCTAAAAATCTTCACACCCTCCATGTAGGCTACACCCTCCTGAAGGTGGTATTTTCTTCTCTCTGGTCCTTCTCCAAAACATTCCGAACTTTTTCATTTCCACCCAGTCAAGATGGCAGGTTGAGTATCCACCTCATGTGCCTTTTAAAATGTGTGTGTGGTTTTTTGGTTTGTTTTTTTTTTTTTTGCATTTAGAGAACAAGAGGAGTCTGGATGGACAGAGGCATGGCTGGAGTGTGGCCAGGGTTAGGTTTCCTGATGAAACGCCTTAGGACAGCCTCTGCTACCTTCAAAGAATGGGCAAATGCATTTTAATGAAAAAATATATCTATTCCTCCGCACAACGTCTTTCCTATTTGTTTGCTTTTAAGTTACAAATACAGTTTTCAGTTTTCTTAAAACTTCTTCATAATAAGCCCTATGGTCTCCTGTGTCCTTTGTGAGAATCTATCAAAATTACCCCTTCAGGATACCACAACCTGAATTTAACTCATCAAGCAGATCCCCTTAAAAGATCTTTGCTTCTAAAGATCACTTTATTGGGGACTCTTACAACTCGTGTTACAATCCACGCATCAATGGTATCAGACATATTTGTACTTACTGCCATCGTTCTTTTATTTACTTTCTACTGAGTCACTGGAATCAGCTCCTCTTTTTGTTGCCTCCTCTCCCTCCACTCTCCTGACCCCTTGGTAGATAATAGATGTTATTATTTTCATATCTCACACCAACTGCAGTTCCCCTTCCTCTCTGGTTTCTATTGTTCTTCCCCCTGGCAGTAGGTGTGTATGTCTGTGTGTGTTTATGTGTTTATGTGCCATTCATTGCGATCAGCACCCTTTTCCTTTCCTCCACTCCCCACCTTCCCCCTAACCTTTTGGTATCGCTGTTCCCATTCCTGGGTTCTGTGAGTCACTAAGTTTTCATTGGACCACTCGTGTGCTTGTTGAAACTACAGAAACTAAAACATGTGTATGGTCAGGAAAATTTGTCTGCAGTCACCCACTGACCACAGGCCTGCTTAAACATACTTTGTTTGGCTAAGTCATGCATGTATGAATTTGACCATAATGAGCAGTACTCCTTTACTTACCTTCTTATAGTGATACAGATATAAGGATAAATAAGTTTATAAGGATAAATAAGTAGCGCAAGTAACCCCCTGGTGTACACATCAACTGCTAGTAAAAGGTGGGCTTGGGTCAGGTGTCATAGAGAGAGAGAATGCAGAACCACCACAGGCTCACGTTTAATGTAGCTACCTGATACCACTGCACCAGCTGAAGAGCCTACCCAGAGTGAAGCTGCTCCATGAGTGGAGGCCTGGTGGGAGGCAGGGAGTCCCTTTTACAAAGTCCACCAGCCGAGACTCTGGGGGCCTCCACAGAGGACAGAAGCATGAGAAGGCAGAGCGTGGGAAGCGCACAGGGCTTGGGAGGCAACCAGTTGCCACTTGAGTAGCGGTAACCTCAAGTGTGTGTGTGTGTGTGTGTGTGTGTGTGTGTGTGTGTGCGCGCGCGCGTGCGCGCGCGCATGCACATGCGCTGTACCAGATTTGCGAAACCTGTTTTTTTTGGAGTAGATGGCCAAATCTTCCCCCCACCTCACCCCAGACTTGAACTGTCAACCCTCCCCAGGGGCTCCCTGGACAGGAGAGAGAGAGAGGTAACAAAGCAAGGAGAGCGTGGCACTGCATGGCCAAGAGCACCCTATGGTGTACAGAGGCGTCGGGTACCCATGCTCCCTCTCCAGGCCACAGCTCCCGGCCAGGTTAGACAGCATATGTCAGGGCATCCGCCCTCTCTGCCAACTGCCCTCCCATCCATCCACATGGCCTTCCAGACAAGGTCCATGAAGCCAGGTTTTGATCGTGAGCTGGGTGTCAAATATAGGTGCAAATCATATTTCAGGAGCCTCTAAGAACTGGTTGCGGCCTTCCTGCCCATCCTTACCCCCAGTTCCCATTCCGTTGGGTCCTTCTGGGAGCTTCCATCACATTCTCAGAGTATGCTCCTGCCTCTCGGCTCTCAGCAAATTCCTCAGCGAACTCATACTCCAGCTCTCAAGCCCTTCCCCAATGACCCACTGAGGAAGAACCGCTGCCTCCCCAGAGGCCCTGGACCATCACATCTGGTCCCCAGTGACAGTTCTGATGCGCATGCCACACCCACCAAAATGGACTCTGTGTGCCAGTCCCCAGCATGTCGGAGTAGTGTGACTCCATGGCCTATTCTCCGTGCTGCGGTCACTGTCAGCCCGTCGTCTTGGGTTGGAAGAGAGGCATTTGGTTTTGTTTGGTGATCTTCACAGAAGCGAGTTAGCAGGCATTTCGTCTAGAGCATGGCTGGGTGGGGATGAACCGCCATCCTTGCAGGGGATACTTGAGCGCAAACCAGACATACCACCCAAGGTCTAATGCACCACCCTGTGATGCCCAAACATGTGATTTGACCTCCTAGCTCCACCTATCCTCAGCTCCGAGGCCCAGGTTATGACTCTGAAGGCTATCATATCTGTCTCATGGATGATCTAGGATTACAGAAGGCAGGCATGTCACCTTCAGTTCTTTAATCTTGTAAGGGCTCCCATAGGTACTGCTGAAGAAAGGCCTGATGAACGTTTCCATAAAATCAGCCCTTCAACAGCTAAAAAGGGAACTCTTTTTTCAAGACTGATTTCTGTTTCACTTGCATTGATACACACATCGTCTGCACTGACCCTTACAGTCGTCACTTTACCAGTTGTTTTAGTAAGTAGTATTCCTATTTTTAGGACCTCTGTTACCACGAAGGCTAAGTGCTGGTAATCAAAAGGTGGGTGGTTTGAATGTAGTTAGTCGCTCCTTGGGACAAAGACCTGGGGTGATTCACCTGCTAGGGATGACCGCCTAAAAAGCCTATGTGGCAGTTCTACTCTGTCACTGGGCAGGAGACCAGTCTGGATGAATGAAATGGCACCCAGGAATAATGACATTATTCTTCTCACTTTATAGACGGTACAGACAGAGACTTCTCAAAGAAACTCAAGGCCATCCAGTCCATTCTGACTCCTAGGGACCCTGTAAGACAGGGCAGAACTGTCTCTGTGGGGTTCTGATCTGTACTGGAGCAGAAGGTCTCATCTTTCTCTGACAGAGTGATTGACGGGCATGAGCCACCACTCTTGTGCACAACTCACTAACCCCCAAGACTGTAGAGGTAGACGACACTTCCAAACTCATACACTGTGCCAGAGGCGGCTCAGACTCATAGCAATGCTACAACACAGTCTAGAACTACCCTGGAGGGTTTCTGAGACTGCTAACTCTTTAAAAATGATGACATAATTTTATGATAGTTCCAAATGATAAACCATTGCACTCACTGAAAAATCAGGTTGACCAAATACTGGTGAGTGTTTTATAATGCACAAATACATAAAACTGCATGAGGGTGATGCAATATCTGGTGAAAATCGGAAATAAAATAGAATTTTTCTAAAATGTTTACAGCCTCTTCATTCAGACACAGGATAATTTCAACTTTGATTATGGAGAAAGCAAGCAAGCAAAATGTTTAAAGTAGGATTATGAATGACTTATATGAATGTATTTTATTCTGTAAATTTTCCTACAAATAATATACTCCTTTCCATTGGAAATAGGTAAGAAGACCGGGGGAACCAGTAGGTCCAGCAGGAAGACCTCATGATAAACTGAAGATATGTCCCAACACCAAAAAATGCTCTGAGGGGAGGATAGGGTGGGCTCCCACTCTGGTTCCATCTGGTTCGTCTACCATCCCCAGGACTCTGGTGGGCAGAGAGCAGCACCCAGACAAACCAGCTCAAGGTGCCCAGCAGTTCACAGGCATCCAGCAAGTGCCCTCCCCACAGCCAAGCTATCCTAATGGAAGGTCACCTCAGCTGAAGGGGACCTGAGGGAGGAGGCCTAGGTGAAATCTGCGAGGTGGTCAGTGAAACTGCACCTGCAAAAGTGGAGAGAAAGCCTTAAAAAGGCAGTAGGGATGGACACAGCTTCTGGACAACAGGGTGCAAAGCAAAGGGAAACGGGGAGCAAAGGGAACCAAGGAATGAAAGAAGGTGTGACCTGCCGAAACAGGGAGAGGAAAATGAGGAGAGTCCAGCCTCTGATGAAGCCAGAGGAAAAAAGTCAAGTCTGAGGAACGCTTACCAGCCCTTCTCAGTGGGCTGTGTCCTTGCTCTTCTTGTACAATCCCGAGGAACAGTTTATTAATTATTTGCAAATGCAAGTTCTTAAATAGATCTAGAAATATTTTTAAGAAGGAGGAAATTCCACTCCATCCCATTTACATCCCATGTAAATGTATTTGTTTTAAGATGTGAGATCATTTACAAGCTATTTAATTTTATTTTGGGGGTACAACCAGAAAATAGTGGGATATTGAATTTTACAGTCTTAGGTGTCAACATGGGAAAGTGGGGTGAGTGGAGGGGAGTTTTTGTATCCCTAATACATAACGTACTAAATGGAAATTTGAAGACACCTCATGCATCTGTATAACTTACACATTTAAAATTCTGTTTCCATGTTGTTGTTTTAATATAATTGTGTCTGGAAACAATTCTGTCATCGTGGCTTTCTTGTCAGAACACTGTGCATTCTGTAGCATCTTTGGTCGGGGCAGTCCAGGTTCCCCTGACAGCTTTGTCATGTACGGTGAAGGGTGGAACACTTGAAAGTGCAGCATGTGTGACATTCAATTGTGAATTAGTGGGACGTAAGATGTTACAGCTTACCAACATTTGCAGATAATGGTACTTAATAACCTCTTTTTAAAAATTGTCTTCAAGTTCAAGCTGAAAAGTCATCAGAATTTAGAAAAGAACCATATCTACATGCCATTTTAGGATTTTGGTATGTATGTTAAAAATTGTGTACATTTAAAGAGGTATAATACAGACATGTGCATATGTAAATATACTTAATATAATGATAGGGAAATAGATCTGTATTATATATTTATATGTTAAATATTAAGGTAGCAGACAGATATTGGACCTCTACTCAAGTACTCTCTCAATGCACAAACATTTTTTTTCTAATAAGCTGGCACCCTGTGACGCTCACCTTCCCGACATGATCGCTGAAGAAAAAAATCGGAGCAAAAGCAGATGTGATGATGGTGCCTGGCTAAAAAAAGCTATAGCATCCTAGCAGCAGCTCTCCGGGAGCAAAGCTGGGCTTCCTACTCCCACCAGGGAAGTGATGTCACAAAGCAAAACAAACACACAAAAAAAGCTATACCATCTGTGGTCTTAAAGGCTTGCAGATAAACAAGCAGCCATGTTGCAGGGAAGCAACAAAGCCCACATGAAAAAGCCTATGTGACCATGAGGTGTCAACGGGCTCAGGTATCAGGCATCAAAAGACCCAGAACAAATAATCATATTGATGCGAATGAGGGGGATGGCAGAGTGGAGACCCAAAGCCCATCTCTTGACAATTGGGCATCACCCTCTAGAAGGGTCACAAGAAGGGATGAGCCAGCCAGAGTGTAATATGGCACCAACGAAACACTTCACATTCCTCTAGTTCAGTGGTTCTCAACCTTCCTAATGCTGTGACCCTTTAATGCAGCTACTGATGTTGTGGTGATCCCCAACCACAAAATTACTTTTGCTACTACTTCATAACTGTAATTTTGCTGCTGTTATGAATCGGGTGGCCTCTGTGAAAGGGTCGTTTGACCCTCAAAGGGTTCAAGATGCACAGGTTGAGAACCACTGTGTCTAATTCTTTAATGCTTCCTCCTCCCCACTATCATGGCTTCGATTCTATCTTATAGATCTAGTTAGACCAAAGAGTAGTAAGCTGGTACAGATAAGAAAGAGCTCAAAGCACAGGGAATCCAGGACGGATAAACCCCTCAGGACCAATAATGACAGTAGCGATACCATGATGATAGGAGAAATGTGTGTGTTTGTGTGTTGGGGGGAACCAATCACAACGGTCGATGTACAACCTACCCCCCTGCCCCCAGTGGGATGAACAACAGAAAAGTAGGCAAAGGGGGACAGAGGTTGGTGTAACATTAAAAAATAATAAATTATCAAGTGTTCATGAGGGAAGAAGGGTGGGGGATGGAGGGGAAAATGAGCTGAGAGCAAGAGTTCAAGTAGAAAGAAAGTATTTTTAAAATGATGATGGCAACATATGTACAAATGTGCTGGAAACGATGGATGTATGGATTGTGATAAGGGGGCTGTAAGAGCCTCCAATAAAATGATTAAAAATGTTTTAAAAGAATTGTGCACAAACTGTTCATAAAATCTCTGTGCTGATTGCTAAACAATAAAATGCCAGCTACAAAAGTAAAAAAAAAAATTCTACAAGGGCAGAGGGCATATGTTCACTGAGAGGCTCTTGGGAGAGCTATTCACTGCCGACAGGTAGCTTCCAGTGCCCTCCAGCACTCAAGACCAAGCCCTTCCTCCCATCCCACCTCGCACAAGCCAACAGCAGCTTGGATTTATTAGAATTTACTCCTGGCTGGACACCACGTGCGCTCTCCATCGTCGGGGTCACTGTTGGGCTAAAGTGAGGTGAGACATGTGGATGCAGTGATGCTCGTTTTCCACAAGAGGGAACGTCAGAGTATGAAGTCAGTGCTCCGGGCTATAGTCAGTGGCCTGAGCAGTCATGGTAACAGAGGTCTTCCCTCTGAAGCACTCCCACCTCTCTCACCTCAAACAGCCTGATATAAAGGTTGCTCTATATACCATGGGAGAATTCATCTTAGTGTATACCGTTAAAAAGAAAAGCGAGAGAGAGAGAGAGAGAGAGAGAGAGAGAGAAAGAAGACTGCAGCCAGAGTAGAACTCCAGTCAGAGTAGAAAAAGGAGAAACTGTTTTCCCTGCTTCAGAAATAATTTTAAAAGGCACATTGGCTTGGCACTACACAAAGATGATACATCTATTACTTCACCATAATTTAGGCAGGCAAAAATTCAGTATTTCAACAGTCCCTGTGGTTAAGTTGCTGACACAGAAGTCCTCTGTCAAAGCCAAGCAAACAAGCCAGGAGCAAACCCGTGTGCAGCGTGCTCACCAAACTCTGCTTGACCCCTACCCCCAGGCTCATCATCTGCACCAGGTGAACTAATCGTGTATTCCCGGAGTATCACAGGATTCTTCCACCAGTGAGGCTGACACCACAGTAGTCATGCGTGGCATTCTGCTCCCCTATGACTGTCAGCCACCTCCACTAGTCACGAGATGGGCTCGATTGCATTCCTGCTTCCGTAGATGCCCTGCTTCCAAAAATTCCTGCACTGTTAACTCCTTGCCAGAGTAGAAACTTCCTCTTTGTCCTGTAAATCGACTGGTGGCTTTGAACTGCTGATCTTAAGAGTTAGCAACCCAGTGATTACAATATATCTTACCCCAAAACTATCACTGAGCCTACTGTACTACCAGGTCTCCTTTCATGAGATTTAGCAGCAGTCAAAACAAATCAACCAAATTACAACAAGGAGGGGCCAAGAATAAGAACTGAAATCTATCTGGCACTAGATTGGACTAGTCCCAACCATGTACCCCTATCATGTCTTTATGGTTGGTAGAATTAGTGGTATCAGAGATGAAAGGGTAGGTACCCTAGGTGAGGGCAGGTCTGAACTAGAAAAAAAAAAATGATCAAGAGTTTCCGGGATGAGGTGACTATAAGAACTAGCTTGTGGATTTTATAAAAATTTTACTCTGAAATTTCAATTTGAAGTCTTCCGACCAAGTTTCTCATTCCCATCATTTGACTTAGGTATTATTAGGTCTCCAAGACCCAGAATTTAATTTAGCTCCATGAAATCACTGTGAAAACATTTCTACCTCATGATTCAGAATCCTCTTACCTAGATGCACTGATTTTCCTTTCCCACTTTAAACTACATTTCAGATATGTATGTGATAAAGACACATTTGACTTAACTTCTTTCCCAAATTTCTTTTCAAAGATAGTCTTCAATGAAAGGAGAGACTATTTTTTCTGCTGAGATTCATGTACCAGCATTTTATAATCGAAATGAGAACATGAGACAAAGAAAGCTGAGGCAGAAATACACAGATGATTTGAAGGCAGTAGGAATAAGGGGCATTCTCCAATTCCAAACACGACCCCATTATTCTCCTAAGAGTGAAAGTAGCAAAGCATAGAAACACAAGAACTTGCGCTGCTAGCAGTCAAGGCACTGCCTCCCAGAAGCAAAGTTGACCTTTGACCACATCACCATAATGGATCCTTCAGTCTACCATCCGATACACAGGGTCGCCAACTTTCAGGCTTCCGATTTTCTCCACCAAGTAATAGACCCCAAAAAGGGGGGACGACTTGTATATATGCTTCTCCGAGGGATCACACAGGCGGTAACTAGAAGAAGCACAAAATCGTCAGCAGGCACAGAAAGGAAACCAATTTCATCCTCTCATAGCTGAATTCACAAGTAGCAAGGTATTCTCTAACATGTTGATAGAGAACTCAGTGGCACGGGGCTGTCAAACTGGCAATAATCTGGGCTTTTCTAGAAGGCTCCAAGAGTCTAAAAGATTGTCGCCCAACTTCCATTTGAACTCTATGTAAAAACAGTCTATCTGCATTACTGAAAAGTCCTACTTTCCTTACATGTGTGAATTATAGGCACACATGGAAATAAGTATATATTTTAAATAAAATGCATAAGGAAATTATTAATTTTTAAATAAGGAGAATAGAACTAGTTTTCCCACTCATTGAAATGCCATTCACCAAGTACCCATGGCATCTCAAAATGCTTTAAAAAAAAAAACCTGAAACACAACAAACAGATTGATCTGAAGGTGTTACAGAGAGTAACATCACGACATCCTAAAAACCAAAGTTGAACAGAGAATCGTAAATCCACATTGCTTAAAAAGCAGCTCTGAAGAGCGGCTCTCTCACCTCCACCTCTTGCCGAGGATGAAGTGGGCCCAGAAGAAAAGCAGGCATGGACAGGGGCAAGATGGGCGACGCGGGATTGAAAACACACCTGCGCTGAGAACTGATCTCCGCCCACATTGAAAAACTGAACAAAACGTGCCCTGCGTCCGCAACCTCTGACAGTGCATTAAACCCCCACCCAGCTCCCTGCCATGGAGTCGGTGCCGACTCTGAGCTGCCCTTAGAGGGGAAGGGTAGAACCATCCCTGTGGGCACCACCGCCCTCTTCCCCGAGGCTTCACTGTACACCTACTCCTATTATTTAGGTAATGTTCCATGGACGTTATGCATATGGCTCGCCTCTTCTCGTCTTCCTTGGCATTGGTACTTGTAAAGAACTTTGAGTTGGCAATAAAAAATAACTAAAGCACTTGAGGCACCGATTTGGAGAAATCCGCATTTCCAGCGTATGGATACTATTTGAGAGTTGAGAAGCGCACTAGACGGTCCCTCTCCCAACCTGCCTCCGTTAGCCGACAGACACCAGCCCGCGAGAAGCAGGGGGTCTCAGGCCGAGCAGTCAAGCCCACTTACAGCCCAGGCTCAGCCTTGCCACGAACCCCCCACAGGCCTCAGTCCTGAAAACACCCGGGGCACGTGGGTGTCTTACGTCTTCAGGGTCTCCAGGGGCTCCTTTCGGTCCATGACTCCGGTGTCTGGATCCACGGTGGTCAAGAGGCACCTGTCGGAAAGCAGCCAAAGCTGAGATGCAGGCTCTTTGCTTAGAGGCCAGGGAACACTGCACCCTAGAGGCGGGGGAAAGACTCCTCACCTGGGGCAAGCCAAAACCTTCTTTAGTTCCACGTTGCCAATCCGGAGTTCATCCCAGGCATCCTAGGAGACAAGGGAAAACATTCTCTTAACGAAAGCCTCCTTCATCTTCCCAGCTGCTGGCTGCTCCGCAGGAACTTACTGCGGAACCAGCAGCGGAAAGGAGCGGGAAGTACTCCCCCACTGAACTCCGGGGCAGGCAGTAGTTGGCCGGTGCGGACGGAATCATCTCTCAGAAACCAGAGTCGGGTTGCAGAGCCTTCATGAACCCCCTCTTAGAGCTGAGCTGCCAAAACCACTGCAGTGGAGTGGATTAGGACCCTTGGGGACTTGATACAGGGTTTCTGTGGCTGGACAACTTTACCGGAGCAGAGAGCGCCCATCTAGCACTTGGTGGACTTGAACCACTGGCCTTGGTGTTTACCCAACAGCTGCTATCGGGGCTTCTACACCGGAAATCAAATTAAAATCTGTAAGGTCTTTGCTAAATGAGCCTTCATTCAAGGAAGTCAATTACAAGGTTTCACACCGACAACACTGTAACTTCCACATAGGTAGGCCCAGCGGATGCCTTCCCCTCCAAATTTTCTAACCATCCTGGGTATAGTCAATGTCTGTCTCAGGGGTGCAGTGCGTCACAAACTGGGATTTAAGTACCACTGTAAACCCCATTTGAAACAGACGCCTAGTGAAAAAGTAACAGACGCCTAGTGAAAAATTGACAAAAGTTTCCTGGAGTCACACAAGGAGGATGTGGAAAACATTTTTGCCTCTCAAAGCAGGTCTTTTCACCAGCCAGCTTTTAATCAGAGATGATGCGGATTATACGCAATATAGTTACTGGAATAAGATAGAAAATGCGGCAAAATAGGATCTAAAGTGACGAGGGAGTTACGTCGTGCTGTGTGTATTTGGTTAGAGGCTTCTTTTTTCTCCCATGAAAAGCACAGCTTCCATTCTTTATCTGCCCACAGCGATCTACTAATTTTTAAGTTTGGATTTCACACGGTGATGAGCCTCCACCAACTCCCTGGTTGTCCAACCTTCACTAAGGATTGGGTCTAGCGGTCACAGGGTGTCAGAAAATGCACTCCAATGCAGTTAACAGCAATAGCTGTTTCTGTGGAAATCAATATCCCGTTCCATTCCGCTGATCAACGACCTTAAGCTGTGTAATCCTTATGAAAGTCAAAGGCACAGCGTGCAGCAAAGGGGCAGTCCGTATTCTACCCAGGATTTATTACCAGCACTGTTCACATGTCCAAGCCACAGGGCAAGTCCAGCTCCCGGGAACCCCCTGAGAGGCCCTGACCGCTGAATAGGATATATGACCAGTTGATGTCGCGCTGGACACAATTTGTCACTAGAGGGCGTTGCGGTCACAGGCATGTGGGCAGATTCCAGTCTTGTGGCTGGAAACTCCAGCTTTCTATTCACCTTCCAACCGATTTCCTTTCATAAGGGAAGATGAATTTACTACTTCAAAGCTACACAGATGTGGCAGTGAGCTTTTGGTTTTGCTATTTCACAGATTGTACTCAGTTTCAAATAGCAAATTGTCTTGATTCACAAGAACTTCGGTTCTAATTCACTCCCTGCTACCCAGCTGGTTCAGACGCCCAGTGACCTGGCAGGGCAGAGAAGAACTGCCGATAGAGTTTCTAAGGCTGACATTTTTACGGAAGCAGAGTGCCTTAACTTCCTAAGAGCGGCTGGGTGAGTTAGCATCACTAACTCTCGATTAGCCGATGAGCACTTAGCCTCTGGACTACCAGGGATCCTTCCAGTTCTAACTAGCTCTTCCAACTTAAATATCCATACTATCAAAAACTGACCTTTAGTTTGACCAATTAGGTGGAGTCTCCATTAGTTAAACATTGATCAGGTCAGTATATTACAGGGAAACAAAGCTTGGCTTTCAAAATATATTATACCTGGTTAGCATTATTTCCCCTTTTCATTAAAAATTACACAATAGAAAGTATGGAAAATGAAGAGCAGATGAATGAGTTTGAGACCCTTGTTGCACCCACGTTGTCCATCCATTTTCTCAAGGGCCTTCATCCTTTTCGCCGTCCTCCTCCTTAAGGGTGTGTGTTATTACTTGTTCATCTCAGTTATTAGGGTATTAAATGAAAACTTCTAGTTACTTTCTAATAGACCGATAAGACAGTAATGAAATACCAACAAGTATACGCTCCCCTAAACAAAAAAGCCCCAGCAAACTCTTGCCATGGAGTTTATGTCAATTCATAGTGACCTTACATGCCAGGGTCCAACTACCTCTGTGGGATTTGGAGACTGTAACTCTTGTGGAGTGGAAAGCAAACCTCCTCATCCCACCCCCACTCCCCACCACCCCAGCCTTTTGGGTTCCTTCTGAGGAGCAGCTTGGTGGTTTCAAACTGCTGACCTTACAGTTAGCATATAGCAACAGCTTAAAGAAGTTACTACCCACCCCTCCTTACTGGGGAACAGACCCGCTACAGTTTGGCTATTGGGGGGGCAGAGGGAGAAGAAACCTAATGATTTGCTAAGGTGAAGAGTGTAGCCCTTGGGTGGATATGCTTTCTCCTTTACCATTGCCATGAGATTGATTCTGACTCCTGCCAACCTTACATGGGGTTTCCTCACCACCGCGTAGAGTCCCATCTTTGTCCTATGGGGCACCAAGCTCACAGTTAACAGTCCGAGGCTTATGTGGCACTGCCCCCAGGGCTGCTCTGTCCTCTGGGTAACTATAAGCTGGAATCAACTCAAAAGCTCATAGCAGAGTGGTTCACGATAGAATCCTCACCCTGCATGTGGGAGATCCACGTGTGGTTTCTGCCTATAGATTTCACTTGTGGCCACCACATCGCCGGTCAGTGGAAGCTTGTCCATTGCTTTGATGCTGAACAAGTGTCAGCAGAGCCTCCAGACTATGATGAGGGAGGATGAAAGGCCTGGAGAGTCTTCTCGACATAAGCCACAGAAAGCCCCTGGACCACATGGATGTGCTGCATGAGTCTCCGAGTCCGCCAGGAGGCCAACTTAGCAGCTAACAAAAATGGAATGTCCTTCAAGGGGTAACGTCATAGAGGATTTTGAGTGTAAAAACTAAGCAAAGGAAGAGAGAAAGGAGAGATATAAATAATGACTCAGTTCTGTGGAATAATGTTGACCATTTTGTCTGAATTTGTCCTCATCTTATAAATTCTAAATTAGGACTAGATGGTTTCCCATCACAAGTAGTGCCTGGAGGAAGAAGTGAAGGGAGAGCTTGGGGAGTGAAAGGACTCTTGTGCATACTTTTTATTTGAGACCTTCACCAGAATCTATCTATGTATGGGCCAAGGAAAATAGATAATAGTAATAAATGCACAAGACTTATAATGTGACTAGTGGAGATTTTCTCTCTTTCATTGTGCATATGGGGGGAGGTGCTTGCATGTTCAAGTGTGTCAAGGTGATCTCATAAAAAAAAGATCCCACAGAAGGATAAGAGACTATGACAGAAAGACGGAAAGGAAGGCAATGAAGTCCTACCTGTCCTGTGAAAAGCTGTGTGTGGGCTATAAATAGAATTATCTTGGAAAGTATAAATCCGATCAGAAAATCAATTTTGATTGACGGCAAGCAATAACCCATCTGGCTCTCCCACTGTATCTCTGTCACTGCGGGGATGCTTGCTCCTCCAGGCATGTTCTGATCATGGTTTTCTGATTGCTGCTCAGAAGTGTTCTGTGCTTTGATTTATATCATGTCCAAACAGCATTTTGAAGGACTATCTCAAAGCAATTATCTCTGAGAATTCTCCAGTCTAACCAATACAGTAATTCTGAACTTTTCAAAAACTTGAGTTGTGTTCCAAAATTTTTTTCCATTCTCTCCAGGTCTGTCTATTATGGCCCTGGTCATAATGGTAGGTCGTGGTAGCTGGCAACATCCAGCTCTTCTGGTCTCTGAATAGATGAAGCTGTAATTGATATTAGCCTTGCAGACAAGTTTCTTCTCTGAGAAACCGCTCTATAGAACTTTCATAGCTGTGTGTGTGTGTGCGTGTGTGTGTGTGTGTGTGCTGTCCCACAAAGCAGATCACCAGATCTTTCTTCTGAGGAATCTCTGGATGGGTTCAAACCACCAGCCTTTTGGTTAATATCCCAGTATTGAACAATTTACACCATCCAAGGACTTCTAGAATTACCACATGACCCATTGATTCTGAAATAATTGAAATCAGGGGTTCAAACAGATACCAATGTTCATGGGATACCAATGTTACTCCCAATAGCTACAAGGTGGAAATATCAAGTGTCCATTCACAGATGAATGGAGGAACAACATGTGCTCTGAGTCATGATGAGAAATAAAGTTCTGATGCATGCTAAGGCATGGCTGAACCTTGAAGTATTGTGGTGGGTGAAATAAGCCAGAAACAAAAGGATACAGCTGTATGATTCCACTTATAAGAAATAACTGGCATATACAGGCTAGGTTACCAGGAGCTAGGTTAGGATGGGATGAAGAGTTACTGCTTGATGGGAGTAAATTTTCTGTTTCAGGGGATAAAAAGTTGTGAAAATACTCTGCTGGGCAAGTGATGCTGTGGGGCAATTGTTGGACAACTAACCAAATGGACAGTGGTTCAAACCGGCCAGGCACTCTGAGGGAGACAGGAAGCAGATATCTGCTCTCAGAAAGCTTCCAGCTTCTGCCATTCTGCAGCTGGTCACGCAAGTTGGAACTGACTGGGCGGCACTGGGTGACACTACAACCCAACAAAGTGACTATAACTAACGCCACTGAACTGTGCAGAGAATTATTGATGATCTACAGCAACTGTGATATTAAACTATATCCACAGTATTTATTGTAGTCATTTTAATTAAAGCATAATTAAAATATGTCAGAGGAAGATAGGGCTTTCCCACAATGATATCTACTCCAAAATATTAAGCAAATAACAGTGACCATTAACCAGCATCTGGTGGGAGCTCAACAGCTTAGAGACATTTTTCCTAAAGGCTCCAGTTAGAGAGACCTTTGTCTCTCTCACAACAGATAGGGCTGACTCCCTGCTGTTAGGACAATGGGTCCCTCTCCCTGAAAGCTTTAGCGAAATGAAGTCTCCCGTGAAGAGCAATCAAGGTTAGGCTGCCACCACCATCAGGAACCTTAGGTCCTCCCATCTCATTACATGGGGGTCTCAATAACCTCCCTCTCCTATCACGTGTGTACCCCTAGATCATCCCCCTCATTGCTGTATAACCTATGGGATAGCCCCTTCCTAAACATGTGTCTTTACCTGTAATTAGGGGTCTTGTATGTCCCCAAAAGATATGGAAGTCTTGACCAGAATAAAGGAGCTCTCTCACCCTGGTGCCATCATCCTTGCCCCCTCTCTGTCTGTCCTCTCCTGCCCTCTTACCCTCTCTCCACATCGACCATAAAACAAGGCTGAGGTGAGCATGCTACCATGAAATGTGTCTGACTCCATTACTTCTCATGTTCTCGATGACTGTATTATAATAATTAATAATTATTCCTATGCAACTGTGCCTGTCGGACCTGTGATATTAATGTCGGAGGCTGGCTCCTCTGACAAAAATATATTTATTTTCACCTTTTTTTAACAATTAAAATTGTGTAAACGATGTATATATAAATACAATATCTGGGATAATTTAGTAAATATTAACAATACAATAAAATGTCACTATAAGCTAAGTTTTGATGGTAAGATAATGAGTGGTTTGTATTTCTTTTTTTATAGTTTCTATATTTTTCCAACTGTAAGATGAAGACATGTTCCTTTAAAAAAAAAAAGCTAAGTTTAGATTCAGGAAAATTTAACTTTATCTGAAAAATGTTTCTTGAATTGAGTCAGTGAGATGTTTCCCACCTCTCTGCCATCTGGTTCACACTCCCGAGGGGGTTTTCACATGCACATGACCCGATGATTGAGTAGCACTATTTAGAGAAGCAATATACTTTTGTGACAGTTACATAATCTCCTGTCAACTTGAGGGAAGATGTGGAGTCTAGCCTGTCAACCAGGTAGCAGCTTGATGACCTCATTTGGAGGTGTGATGGAGATAATCAGCTCACTGGAGGCCCAACCCGGTCTCTCTGGCTTCCCATTCCTGCTGTTGAGATACTCAGAGAGCTGCTAGAGACCCGTGCCAGTGACGAGTTGCTTCCACTGCCACTGGATCCATAAGACTTTCCACCCACCAGCCTGTGATCTCGCTGCATTCAGCATTATTGCATGGCTGTGAGAGTCTAAAGAGGAATTTATGGACTAGTATCAGACATGTGGGCTAAATCAGCTTATGGGCCGGATCTAGACTAGACTGGGATGTTTCCTAATATATAATTGCTCTTTGATATAAAGTTCTTTCTTATCTACATATGTGTCTATGAATTTGCTTCTCTAGTCCAACTGATATACTTTATTCTTTTTTGGTGGGGAGGAGGGTGATTTGTTTTAACTTTCAAAACCTTTTTTATTGTTGACACAGTTAACATTAACAACATTAACACAGTTACCACAGTTATCATTACAAAGTTCAATCACAGTAAGCAGCATTGTACAATTGCTACCACAATCAGTTGTAAAGCATTCTTTTCCTTCTTGAATTCGTTGACATCAGCTACCTTTGACCAACTCCCCCCAACCCCACTGTATCCCCCAGAAGTCCTTATTGTACTTCTTGTCCCTATAGATTCATCAATCCTGGGTTTCATATACTAAAAAAAAACAACCATGTAATAAAAATTCAAGAGGGTGACCCCCATATGAGATAAACCCCAATATGAGAACGTTTTAAAAACTCAGCAAATGTTGAAAGCCAGATCAGGCCCAACATGCATCAGAGGGGGAATCAACTGACAAGGTTCTAACTATTCGAGTCCGGTTTAGCGTTTTGATCTTCTTTAGGCGTCTGTCCAAAGCACTCTATTAGCAGCTCCTTTGCTCCTGTCCCTCTACTATGGAGGAGGGAGATCACCAGAGGCTTATTTCCCATGTAGTGCCCACATATGTATCTTGGGCTTCCACTGTCATCCACAGCCCTCTGCAAACCAGTTTCTCACAATTTAAGCTCTAATACTATTCCCTCCTTCATCTTTGGATAATTTGATTTACAATCACTGTAAGTCTCTTCCTCCCACATGGTAATCACTGTACGTTCCTATGGAATCATGTGAGACCTGTTTTTGTAAAGCTAATTGCATCAAAAAATACCAGGGGGCTTTGCTGTGTGAAACAGTTGGAACTGGAAGATCCTGGCAGAAGGAATGATTTTCTGGAAAGCTGGCGTCTGTGCATTGGAGTGTGCCCAGTATTTTTAGGGATTTCCAGAGTCTCGTCTTCACCTCAGAATCCTTTCTCAGATGAGAACATAAGGAGTTTCACTTCAACCAACAGCAGAGTCTGAGAGAAGCAGCTTCTGGAAAACTTGCCAGAAACAGTGGCTTGGGCTGCTCAAAGCTGTTCCTCAGTACCTCTAGCCCAGACTGTGGGTCACAGTGACCCAAGGCCTGCTGAGAGTAATATATAGGTCTGAGGGGGGTCCTCAGGACAAACTCCCATTCTTCCATTTCAACCTCAATATCTATATTCATATTTGATGGACTCCCTTTTGAAGTAACTTTGAAAAGAAAATGACCACTATTTGGGATTTATAAAAGTGAATGTTCATGTGGGCATACCTGCTCAAAGGGGATATATCCCTTGACTACCATACGACTTACGACTTACTTACGACTAACTGAAAGGTTGTCAGTTCAAATCTATGCTGAGGGACCAAAAAAAAAAAAAAAAGACAGTCATTAAAAACCCTGTGGAGTATAATTCTGCAAGGAAACACAAGGGTTGATGGAAATTGGATCTGACTTGGTGGTAGTTGATTAATTCGTTTGGCCTCTTTTGTCCACATTTTAATTACTTTGGTTTTCAGAATCAGGACAAACCTTTCTAAGACCTTTGGTTGGCTTGGGGATCCTAACAAAAGAAGCATGTCAACTAAGCTTCTGAGGAAAGGTCACCAACTGCAGTCCCCAGGCCCTTTCTCTCAGAATTTCAGAAAGACAACAGACTGAAATCCAGAAACTACATAAGGCAGAGCCCTGTCAGAGGAGGCAAACGCAAATATTTTCCACCGAAACCATTTCTTCAGCCAAATAAATAAGGAGGAGCATCAAAAACTCGTGGGAAATGGAATGAAAAGTCAATGGAATCTCCCCACAACTGTCTGAAGGCCCCTGGTGGAGCAGCTAAACTGTGAGAAGCAGGGGGATCAGAACACTGTTGGTAGGGCAAGTCCAAAGGCAGGAAATGCTGCCCCACTCCTGTGCTGCTCGAAACTACATCTGTCTCCACACTTCAGCTACTGGGAAGGTTGCTGCCCTGGTGTCACAAGGAGGTGAGTTAGGCTATGATCTGCAAGGGGGCCAGTTTCTAAGAGACCAGCAGTTCCGCAGAAGAACCACTGGGTTTTCCACTCCCATAAACAGTGTCACAAGGATTGTGGACTCTTGGTAGTGGGTCTGGGTTTTGCTTTGGGATGGTGGAGCATCTACCATATATACTTGTGCATAAGCTGGATTTTTCAGCATATTTTTAATGGAGTCTTTGTGGTAAAATTCGGGATGACTTATACTTGAGTATACATAAGTATATATGTTTGTTTGAGTCTGTGCTTTCAGTTCTTTACTAACTGCTAAACCCATGAGCTACAGATGATTAATATGGCCTTCCTGGGCCATAATCCTTTAAGGATATATTCTAATTGTGGACTCTGTGCCTGTGGCTATCATCTCATTTTTTGGGAGGGGGAGAATGTGGTAGCTATATAATTTCATGTCAACTCTAAATATAGGGATGGGGTCTAGTCTGTGTAGTCTGATGGTGCCTCCTTGAGGGTATGACCTTCTCATAAGGAGGGTTCTGGGAACCTCTTCTCTCTCTCTCTCTCTCTCTCTCTCTCTCTCTCTCTCTCTCTGCCTTCACCTTCCTGCTGGCGAGCCACTCAGAGACCTGTGGAGACCTGCAGACCCGAGATGTATCCAGCACCTTCAGCTCCCCAAGACTTTGCATCCACAGACCTGTAGTTTTCCTGCATTTTGCTTCATTGCTTGTGGTTGCTTGAATCAGAGGAGGGACTTAGGGACTGATATTGAACCTACAGACTTGATTAAGACTGAATTGGGATTTTTTCCTGATATACAATGACTTCTTCATATAAAGCTCCTTCTTATACATATATGAGTGTTTCTGGACTTGTTTCTCTAGTTGACCTGGCCTCCTAACACAGGGGAATTCTCTATTACACTAATGGGCAGGATTAAGGTGGATGTAAGTCCTGACCTTGACAGAGGGTCTGGACCAAGTCACACCCTTTTTTTGCTTAGGGATTTGATCCAGTGGTACGGTGGGTTACGCATTGGTCTGCTAATTGCAAGGTCAGCGGTTCAAAACCACCAGATGTTCTGTGGGCGAATGAAGCAGCTTTCTACTTTCCTGGAGAGTTACAGTCTTGGGAGCCTACAGAGACAGTTCACCCTGCCCTATAGAGTCACTCTGGGCTGACACCGACTCTGTGGCAGTGAATTTGGTTTGATTTTATGAATACAGCTCCCTCAAAGTCATCCCTCTGTGTGTAAGCGCTACCTCGAACACTGAGAGAAGGCACATCCTCAGAGGCCATTGGAAGATCAAGGTGTCAATCTCTAGCTGAGGTGGCACAGGCCCAGACCAGCGACACTCAAGACTGTGACAAGGAGGTTATGGGACAGCGCAAAGCCCAGAGGCCGAGGCACGGAAACCATGAGGCAGAGGGAGGAACAGCACCCCCAACTATGGGGTTGTGCAGCAGAGTGACAGGCAGGCGTCCTGGTCAGAAGAGGCAAATGACGCCAGGAGATGGCATGGCTAAGAAGGTGAGGATAATAAAGACATTTGGCTACTGGTTGAGAAGAGAGGTTGATGTAGGCCAATATCATTACTGCTCCCTGATCCTGACTTCTGATGACCTCTTAGCTTCCTTACGAAATTCCCATAATTGAATGGTCTGTGAATTCTGTGTGACCATTGAATAGAATTATGAACGCAGCGTACTGTGGGAGGAGTGGTTGGCATCAGAACAGGTAAAGAAGCAGGGAGGGTGAAGGCCGGTGCAGTGTAACTCCTGCCTCATAGCAATAGGGAAGCCAGAGATCAGGCAGGGTCACCTCCTACATGCCATTTACTGCGACCTACCCCCTGCTTCACGAGAGAAAGAGGATCCTGTCTGCTTCCCATAAAGATTTGCACCCTCAGAAACTCTCCGGGGCAGTTCTACTCGGATCTACAAAGCCATTATGATTCTGACAATATGTTTTAAGGGTATTATCATTTGGGGGGGGGGGGGAGATCACCACACTGTTTGCCACAGCGGTAGCCAGTGCAGTTTTGCTGAAGGACCCGGCAGCAGCTTCACAGAGGCAGAGAGGTGGAGATGGCTTACACGCCAGGGTTTCTGATGGAAAACCAGAGGCCAGTTCTCAGGTTCCACACACTAGCTGTCTGACTTTGGACAAGCCATGCTGCATTCTCCAAGTCTCAGTTTCCTCCTCTATAAAAGAGGAATCAACATGTTACCTGCCTCCATTTCTTTTGCACCATGCTCCACAGTAAAAAATACCTTTCACATGACTTCTGAATTCTCTCATCCCTGCACATAAATAATAAAAATAATTTGGATAAGGTTTGGCTATAATAGTTAACTTCTCTGTAGGTCATTTAATATGATGTCATCTATTCTACTCTATTTAAAATTTTTTGGTCCACTGACACATTGCGCTCAAATCAATTCTTACTCATAGGGACCCTTCAGGAGAAAGTGGGACTGCCCCACAGGGTTCTCCAAGGCTGAAACAGAGCTGATTGCCATGGCTTTCTTCCATGGCGCTCCTGCCTTTTGGTTAGAAGCTGAGCACTTAACCATTGTGCCACCAGGGCTCCTTATGGCCCCCTACCTGTAAACTACAGCACAGCAACAGATTGTGGTTGCAGTTTTGAATGGGAAGCTGTGAGGGTAAAATAAGACAATGAATTCAACATGATTGACACCTCACTGCTACATAGCAAGCAAGCACTAATTTCAATCTGCAATTATTATGTTATAATAACTACATTACAATTACTATTGTTACTTAGAGTCCCCTGAAGCCAAGGAACGGCTGTTATTTTAACCCAGAAACACAGACTTTATATGTCCAGTAATTAGTTTTTATATCAACTTGGACAGGCCAGGATATTCTCATGTCTGATGTACCACTGTGTGGCCAAGTACATGATGCACTGGTTCTTCTCTGTAAAGCAGCCCGGTAGTTATAGGAAGAACGGGGTGAGACACCACCTACATGTGGGTTATATGAAGAAGAATGCAGCATTCGGATTGCAAGAGAGCTTATTAACCAGGAGGGAGATGCAGAAAAAAACCTTGCGTGCTGAAAGTGAGGATGACCTGATGCTCTTGCTGATAAAATCAAGGATTGCAGCCCACAGTGTGGATGACAACTCCGTGGAAAGAAGACCCAAATCCTCTCACCTGCACCCACAGATAGCATCATGACAAATGGAGAGAAGACTGAAGCTGTGAGCGATTTCGATCTTACTTAGAGTCTCCATCGATGTTCGTGGAAGCGGCAGTCAGGAGATGGAGAGGTGTGTTGCATTAGGCAAGGCCACTGCCTGAGACCCCTCGAGAGGACTGAAGAGCAAGGATGTTCCTTCGAGGGCTAACGTGTGACCAACCCAAGCCGTGATATTTCCCATGGTTTCCTAGACATGGGAAAGTTGGACACTGAATAATGACGACCCAGGAAGAATGGATGCCTTTGAACAGGGGTGCTGGAGAATATTGGAAGTATCACAGACTGCTAAAAGTGATCTGTCTTGAACGAAGAGTGGCCAGAGTGCTCCCTGGAGGCGAAGATGGCACGGCTTTACTTTGCACATGCTGTCAGGAGGGACCCTGAGAAGTCCCTAGAGAAGGAGATCGTGCTTGGCAGAGTAGTGGGGCAGGGAAAAAGAGGCAGGCCCTCGAGGAGACAGAGTGGCACCCTGGCTGCAGCAATGGTCTCAGGCACAGGCACACTTGTGGGGACGGCTATGTCTGACTTGTGCACTGGGTCGCCATGAGAGGAGATAACTTAGTGACACCTAACAGCACTCCAAGACAGCCCTGACGCAACCCAGGAGAGGTTTCGCTCGGGGTGTGGCTTCCTATAGCCCCTTACTAAATGTGACAATATACAGTGAGCCTAGCTGACTTCTACTGCTGGATCTGGAGCCGGCATATGGTTCACTGACCTCCTATCATATCATCAGCGGAGCCAGGGGCCATCAACAGACTGGGGATCTTGGATCCATCCAGCTCTGCCTCCACCAGCCCGTAGTCCTCCTGCCTCAGGTCCCTGCATCCTGGTTCACTGGCCCCCAAAGTTGCATGGGTCTGGAGACACTTCTCGTTTGCCATTGGACTCACAGACTTGAACCAGACTGGATATACCAGCTTCTACAACTGTGTGAGTCATTTCTTGATATAAATGTGTTTGTGCAGGTACACCAACTCTGAAACCCACAAGGTCCATCTACCCTGTCTTACAGGGTCGCTATGACTTGGAATCAACTCAGTGGCAGTCAGTGATATACACACACATGCAGTAAAGTGACCAGGTTTTAACACTGGTAAAGCAGGATACCACTGACCGGTGGGGAGTGGGTAGGAGGGGGATATTCCCTTCTCATTTTCTCCTGCCATTCCATAGCTTGCTGTGCATTCTTTCCAAAAATCAGGACTTTTTGTCACGGGGCATGGGAAAATTTGTTTGAAATCTGGACTGTCCCACCAAAAGCGGGACTTCTGGTCACTTTACCATATGGGTGTCCCTGGTTTGGCTTCTCTAGAGAGCTCAGCCTAACAGCATCTAATCACCCAAATCAAGTCCAACCTCATTTCAGGCCATAGGGGACTGAAAAGAGAAGACGATTTGCAAAAAGTATTTTCCAAGAGCTGATTCAAATAACACTGGGAGGACACAATTCACACAACTATCTAACTTCAAAATCTGCAGCCTCTCTCAAAACCTCTGAGAGCAGCATTTCCGGGGTCCCTGATGACACACCAGGTTTCCTGGCTGTCCCCAGTCCTTATGAAAGGAGCAAGGACCGAGTCCAAGGAGACACTCTCTAAATCGTCACGCAAAGAAAAACTATAGGCAACCACACAAACCCACACTCACTGTCCTCAACCGGATTCCAATTCAGAGCAGCCCTATGAGATGGGGAATTCTCCTTGAAGGTCCCCGAGGCTGTAAAATTTTACAAGGGAAGAATCATCTTTCTTCTGAGGAGCGGCAGGTGGGTTTGACCGGCTGACCTGGTGGTTCACAGCCCACTGTACAATCCACTCCACCACCAGGGCTCTTAGGAAAACTGTCATCCAGACTCACTGCCATCAAGTTGCTTATGACGCGGAGCAACCCTGTAGGACAGAGAAGAACTGTCCCTGGGAGCTTCCCAGACTATAACTCTCCACAAAAATAGAACTGTCTCCTCTTTCTCCCTCAGCAGCTGGTGGCTTTTGAAACTGCTGCCCTGGTGGCAGGGAGCCCGATGTGTAACCAGTACACCAGCAGGGCGGGCAGGCCACCTTGGGAAACTGAAGATCAGTGGGGATGAGGAGCCCTAGGGAGAGGGCGAGAACGAAGAGGGCCTGTTTAGGGCAGTGACACTCTTCTCTGTGGCTTTTGCAATGGGGAACACACGACCATGTGCGTTTGACGAAACTCAAAGGACTGCACAGCACAAAGAGTGAGAGCAATGGACTCCAGTTAACAACAATAGGAACAATGGACTTCAATTAACAACCACGGCAATCTGGCTTCACCCACTGTTACAAGGGAGCCACACGTGTGACAATATTAACAAAGGGCAGCTGGGTGGGGGCACGGGAGGACTGGGAAGACTGTGTTTCTGTGTACTTTTTCTGCAAATCTCAAACTGTTCTACAGCATAAAGTTTGCTTTGAGTTTCTTCGGGAGGGAGGAACAAGTCAAATTTTGTTCGCCAGGACAATGACCAAAGTTCACGTAATCCTGGTCCCCAAGGACAGACCCCAGAGATAAGTAGTGTTGATTCACTTGGTTTTTACTAAACCTCACACACCTGCATTCTCAGAATGCAAACATGAACCCCTGCCCCCAGTGAAGCCACAGTCAGGTCAGGGACAAAGTGCAAAGCCCAGGGCCACACAGTGCACACATTGCTCTCAACTTTGTACTAAATAAAAACCTAAGCTTCTTCCCCTGCTTAGTTCCACTGTTTTGTTAACTTTTATTAGTTGACTTATTAAATATTCATGTGCACGACCATTTGTATTAATATTTAATAGGGTCCCACTAATTGAAAGAGTTATAGTTGTACGACGGTGCCAGGTAGACAGGCTAATGCTTCCAACTTAGCTATGGAACTTCCTAAATTAAGGAATGAGAAATGATCAACATTAGCATATTTTATAGCTAGAGTACTTTTTAATGTACACAGGCAGAGAACTGTCTATCAAAAAATAATAATAACAGTGCCCACATATAACACTGTAAACCCATCACAGTGGGTATAGATTGTAGGAATGAAGTCACAAATGAACTGTTTATGGAAGTATAAAGTCATTTAAATTAAAAAAAAAAAAGGCTGCCCATTCAAGTTGTCTGAAAGAGATCGAATAATAGCCATGCATTAGCCATGGGTTAAGTTTCACAAGTTACAGGAAAGCTCAAAGTCAGTCAAGCATAAGAAAATCGTTTCTTGTTATATTCCTGCTAAGAGCTGACCCTAACATGACTATCAAAACAATTAACCCTTCTGTGAAAATACACCAAGAAAAAAAATTGGATTCCGCCAAAGAACCCCTCCCCCTGCCCACGGCTGCCCAACATTCTATGCAGTGGTCCCCGAGCACTCGCTCCCTCTCTGAGACGATCCTGGGAACTACGGAGGCAAAGTCCAGCAGGAAGCACGGTGAAATCATGAAGCTGGTGTGTGTTTCGGAGTCCACCCAAAGGTGCCTAGAAAGGAAGGCCAGGCAATCCACTTACCCCCAGAAAATCAGTCAGTGAAATCCCAAGGAAGCAGCTTAACTCATGACAGCCCCACGAGTCAGCCCCGGGCCACTCTGCTAAGGAGGCGTATTCACTTCCATCAGCTTCATGCACAACAATTCTCTTTCTGCCCTTTTCTTTTTCTTAAAGAGGATCCCTCCCCAACCTGCAAATTCACAAGTCCAGTTGGGAAAGAGGCAGGATCTAATTCCGGGGAGGAAAAAGAAATGCCGGTGCTTTCCTTCCCACGTGACCCCTTGAGTGGCTAAGGGTCACTTCCTCTTCCAGGTCAGCACAGCCAATTTCCTTTCTTTACAACTCTCACTCTGCAGTCCTAACTCCCCAAACCCAGAGGCCAAGATTGTCCCAGATGATTTTACCTACAGGATTCACAGGCCTTTTCACCAACGGTTCGGTTCTGTCGTAGATCTGTCTTTTTTTTTTTTTTGG